>MKEJ01099620.1:0-13710 GCA_001753735.1 Embelia ribes | reverse complement strand
GGTAATCAATCGGTCGCAATTTGTTTTCCAAAAATGTTAATCAAAGTTATAACAAGTAATGTACAATACTCTTTCAGACATTGGTTTTTTCCATTTATTTGTGGGGCATATTATTGGAGTATTACACACTGAACTCAAGTTAAAGTCTTATCTATCATGCTGGGACAAAATAATTTAACCTTAAAGAATGGGATGAATAATTTCACAAGCAAAACACTCCTTATATCAAATACTCTTTACAGGAATTAAAAAGTAAAAAGATAGAAAAGAAACGAATAAATCGAGAGGCTACAAAAATATCAATTCACTTTATAAATAAAAATTATATGCTGTGGAAAGACACTAGGAACGCCACGAGGCAAGCATCCACAATGCGAGCCTATATTAACACAAGCAGCATTTGTTGCTGTAATAGGCGCACTAACCAAGGATTTGGAAGCCTAGCTGACTGAGGGTTCAAAAACCAGGCTCGTACTCAAGTCATTTACCAGACAAATAGAGCCAGGGATGAGCCTTTATCGAGTTGCTCCAAGAGCAGCTTTCCCTTCTAAGGCATTCTTGTATACTCTTATGTGTACTAAAGAAATACTAATTAACTTAGAATGTCACAGGAAATTGTGAAGGTAACTAAAAGTTTACGAGCACTATTCATCGTTGAATTGAATCAATCTCGTAACTCTTTCGATAGAGAAGTCGCGATTGTGTAGAGATACATGCGTTCACAGAGAATATTCAAGATGTAAACTACTATATAAAAGTACAAATATAGAAGAAATCATTTACATATTATATGTACAACCCAAACACCATATAATCTTTTCCCCACTACATTGGCAATGACCCTATAATGAACCCTTAAAACCCAAAAGTTACATGAAAACCCCAATAAAACAATGTGACAAAAGACATTTGTCTATGTGACAAAGTTTCTAGAGACCAATGCATGCCCATGCATGCAACAGGTCGCAAAATAAAGGGAAAAGCAAAAACACTCCCCAAAGAATATCCCTCACTGGGATCATCAAAAAAGAAAAGAATGAACCTCGAACCCAGACAAAGATCTGTTCCCTTGCAAACAAAGACTATAATACGCTACCGAAAGATGGGTGGAACACCACAAAACAATATTCACAACTTACGCGAATTAATATATGTGCAGAGTTTGTAATTTGAATTCAAGGATTTGTTGATACCCCGTCATGCATTTAATTGGTACGTTGATGAAGGAATGCAAACCCCGAGTTTTCACGAATCAACGGTGGAGGGTCAATATTCGTTATCTCCACTTGTTTCATCGACTTGGAAATGTCATCCACGGAAAAGGGGATGCTGCAAAAATTAATGATTTGAAAAAAGAGTAAAAACTATTTTCTTCAAAAGGAAAGTTGAATCGTGTTGGCCTGTCGAGATGGGGAAAAATAAAACAAAGAATTCCAAATTCGTGTTTTAACCAAAATATTACCTTGAATCATCGTCTAGCAAAAACGAACTGCTTACTGCATTGTTTGAGTCCTCTGTCATCATAACCCTCATCCTCAAAATAACCTGAAATTATCAAAGAATATATATATATATATAAATAAAATGATTTGAGAAAAAGACCGAAGGATTAATACAAGATAGCCCTTACAAATAGGGTCTAAACATTTCTATTCATCAGTTACATGATGGCTGAATGTGATGACTAACAATAGACCAAACTTAACTTACATCTGAAGACACGCTGTGAGTGCCGTATTTGTCATCCCAGTACATTGTACTGATCCTGTATAATTGTTGTACGCTAAGCACCTGAAGCAGCAACAAGCAAAACATTGAGAGACGAAAACACAAAAATAAAACAAGACAGAAGGTTAATCCAAGAGTTATCACTCACAGGGCAAAGTTCATTCGTTATTTCATTCAAGGTCTTTTTGGGCTTTTGATGTATAACCTAAGCAATGGGGAAATGAAAAACTAACGTTAGTATTTACAATGATGTGGTAGCAATGAATTAAATAAAAGGGGCAAAGAAATCACATCTTACCAAGAATCCAACTGCCTGTCTAATGTGCTTTAGTTCATCCCACGACGTGCCTGCATACTGATAATAAAGACGCGGAATATAGACATCAGCCGCATTAAATTAAAAACTGAAAAAAAAAAGAATAAAAGATCAACAGTGTTCACTAATGCTTACCTCTTCGCTTGCATCTTCACACCACTGTTCAAGTTCAGCCAGCCCCAATTTTACGTACTCCCCATTACTGAATGAACAACACTCTCGTCTCAAAAGAAGACTGCCATATTGGACAACTATGGCAACTCAGCAAGTTAATCATAAAAGAAAAACAGCAAGTCAAAAATGATGTTTAATAATCAACACAAGAAAAAAAAACAATAATCAACCTGTTAAACAATTGCACATTGACGAATGAGAATATCTGAGTGAACACTTTGCGCACCAAGAATGGGGGAACCTGCGAAGATGAAACATTTCAGGCAACTACCCTTGCTCAAAATGTTATCAACTAAAATTTTAATTCCTGTGAGCTTTAAAACTCACATAGTTTGCTTTCATAATCTTCAAATAGTTGTTCAGGCTTTTTACAATGCTCCGCCAATGAGCAATGAGAGCTTGTTGAGCAACAGCACCTGCTTGTGAGCGTCCCTTTACCAAACTTGCTCGAGATGTCCTCGGTACCTGCATTGAGAGTGCAACTTACTTCAGAATCAGAAAGAAAATCTTCACATTACCCACTAGATTTCTAGCCCACGGGCGTTCCACCGATCATTGTTGGTCAAATCTCCTTTTAGCTAGTTGCTTAGAAATACTTGTATGATTCAATGCTAGTTTCCTGGGGATAAATGTTTTTTGACTGTGCCAACTGGCTTAGCTTGGAGTGTGACCTTTGTATTTGTTTAGGCAATCTCAATGCAGTATCTATAAAAATATTGGATTTAAATGACAAAGAAAGCAGGATCGAGTGGTTCCTCTCCTTGGTTAATCAATACATTGAGTGGTTCCACTCCTTGGTTAATCAACACGTCACCAACAAACAACGTTGCTTCCTTTTAATTGTTCTCATTAAATAAATAGTGATTACCACATTGGTTCCTTTTCTTCCTGTTAGATCATCATCTGTCTTAAAACCTTGAGCTTTTAGGAAGTGAACCAACAATACCTATTAAGCTCTCGAATACAATCCCTCACATCAAATCCCTACCACGTTAACTGAGAGGCAAACAGAGAAATTTATGAGGTGCAAACTAAAACAAATTTCCATATGAACCAGTACCTGTATACACAATCCAAGCAATGGGGATATTTCTTTCTTCAAATTGTCCCTTATCATTCCATATATTTTCTCAAGGAAGGCAGTGAGCTGCTGCTTAAATAGTAAAGCTGGATACTTTGCCTCAATCTGCCGTAAATCGTCTAGTCTACCAAGCATTCGACCATTAAGAAATGAAAGCCCGGCACTTTGAGGAGAAGCCCGTACACCCTAACAGTTAAAAAAATAAAACAAGATTATCTAGAAAAGCCGACGACCATAGCTTTTAACAAGACATCAAGGTAACTTTTGATCCATACTTGAGACATCCTCCCAAAAAGAGTAGCTGATCCCGGTCTCCGCCGCTGTGGAGTCAAGCTAGCTGCTCCGTTAGCTTTAAGCGTATGTTGAAGCAGCAACAACAATGTTGATGTATTCGATAGCCAATAAGCTAGCACATCATTGTTATCTTGCACCTGAAGTAGACCCATTTCTTATTGAGAGGCACAAAAAGTCGTCAACTCATATTTTCGAGAACACAATCAATACAAACATACGTCCCAGAATATGTAGGATTGGTTTTCTATCTCCTCATTCTTTCTTAGATGTGATGAAAATTTATTTAGTCCCTAAAACGAGTTTTTACCATATTTTTTTAGAAAACAAAAGCAATAGAAATAGAAGGAATACCAACAACAAGCCAATCTTTGGAAAGTGTTGGACAATCATAGTATCAAGATACTGAAATGTATAATCTACCTCAATGGCAGAGGCAATAGTTTGAATAATGCGGTCAAATACACCTGTTCTTTCAACTTCAAATGATCTCCAGTGGAGAAGACATTTGTAAATGACACAAGCAGCAACAGGCTTGCCTCCTGAAAAGCCCAAGTCTTGTGTAATACACTTGATGAGCAGGTCCTGAAACTCCTGTACCAATAACAGGAAACAGTTAATATTTAAACTATAGGCATCTCAAAACCAAGATATAAAACAAAAAAATGTAATGCATTCAGTGGGGACCAACTTGTTGCTTTTCATTCAAAGACTTCTGCGGCTTTTCCTCAGATTCAGGCTCCCGAGGATTCGACATAGCAATAGTAATATTCTGAGACATAAAAAATGTCAGGTGCATATACATACATACATACATACATACATATATATGCATATGGATGGCCAAGTACACAATGCTTCCGCATTGAAAGATCAGGGAAACTTTTCTGATTCTTCTTATTCAGGCTTGAGGAGAAAAAATGCCAGGTGCATAACAAATCTAAAACTCTACAAGTTTGGCAGACTATAAATCAATGAAGATAGCGAGAATTTCTCACCGGTGTCTTTTGTATATCTCCTTGCAGAACATTGCCGTTCTCTGAAGTTCTCTGTAATGCCGATGAAGAAACATTTCAGATTGCATCCATGGGTTACGGGAACAAGTAGAATAGAATCTGATAATCCTTCTTGTCTTTATATTTTATTATTGTCAGCATGGTGCTTATATTCGCTTTTTACTGTTTAGGGTGTGTATGCGTGAGAGTCAAACACCGAGTGGTGTCTCTCAAGCAGATACACACAGGATGGATTCAAACTTCACCCTTCCCAAGACACTTATTTCAGCTGCTCCTATCAACTCAGGTATCCGATGGGTATAAGACATAATAGCAATAAGCCCCTCTTACCTGAATAATTGTTGTCCTAGGACGTGTAGATAAACCTTTCCCAGTAGGAGACACGGTCAACGCTTGCTGACGAAGTACTTGATTCTCCGACTCTATATTAGAAAGTTTCTCCTCAAGCCTGAATCAGAAGAATCGGAAAAGGGTATTAACACATCAAGATGATGGGTGGGATCTGTTCTTTGGGCATGAAATATTTCCTACTACTAGTTTACTCAAAACATTCTTCAAAGCTTATAATTTATCGAAATGCATTTTATGTGTAAAACATTTTACAGGAGAATATTTTCAAATAAAGCATACAGAGCCTCAATTTTACAAGGCAGTTTCATTGTTTATGCTGAGTTTGCTAACCTTTGTACCGAATCTTGAAGCTGGTCGGCTTTATGGTCAGCATCCTCAAGCTTCTTAACCAGCTGTGCATTTCTTTCTTCAGCCTCTTTCCAAGCCTTCCTAGCTTCTTCGGCGGCCTGTCTTTCCAGTAATAGTAAAGCCTGTAGATGCAAAGAACTCCCCACGTCAATGAACACCACAAAAGTTAAAAAATGGCAGGCTTTTATCATCATGCAGAATTTGTTGCATGAAATCAACTTTGATGCCCCAACAAAACATAAGAAATAGGTAAATGTTGGACGAAACCTTGAAGGTCAAATTTAAATTCCTAATAGTGGTTAACATCTAGAGATGTGAAGCTTGCCATCTAGTTGTCAAACGTACAGACACAATAGCTGCACCACATGAACGGTGTTTTAATTTTTAATTGATCAAATGCAGGTGTACCTGAACACTTTCAACTTTGACAGTTAATGAATCTATCTTTGCAGTGTCTTGAACTATGACTGGAGTTTCCTTAATCACAGGAGGTGCCTCTTCAATAGCTTTGCGTGCTGCCTCTTGTTCTTTAAAAGCTCTGGCCTTCGCCTCCTCCACTTGTTCTTTCGTAGCACGCAAAGCATCATGTAACTTGGCAACTTCTTGAGCCTTTGCCTCCTCAAGGTCAGTCTGCATTAAAATTTTATCACCAAGAGTAAGTCTGGTTACTATCATAATACCAGATTGTGCTCCAAATGGCTCCCGCTAAAATGAGCATATCAAGATTACTTTTGGTATGTTACTTGATACAGCACTCACACTCAAGTCTGCAGTGTTACACTTTAAGTTAAACTATGATGGTATGACCTTCGTAATTTGTTTTGTAGATTGGGTTGAAAGCGAAGATATATGGGGGGAACAGTAACTGAGAAATTATCAGCCATGGATTTACCAAAAAGATAAAAAGTTTTAACCTCGTAGTTTCAATAATTCAAAAATTGCGACTAAAGATCTTAAATCATCTGTGTGATCCTGCTCCAGTTCTACATCAAAGTCTTATCAGTGATGTATAACATTGAAATACAGAATTACCCTTAACCGCTTCTCAAGCTGCAATCGCCACGTAAGTTCTTCCACGCGTTTTTCTAATTTGTTCTTTGCTTCTTGAAGAGCCCCAGTTTCTCTTGCAGCCTGTCAGAGTTTACATGGGTGGTTAACAAAGAGGAATTTTTTAACAGAGACACGTGAAGCACTGAAATCTCCACCTTAAAGAGAAAAACCATAAGGACTGACTGACCATTTTAAGCTTCCTGAGCTCTCTTCGAGCAATCCTTTGTCTCCAACCACATTGAGAAACAAGAGCAGCCTTCTGAAGACTCTTATAATAAGAATATGCGTTGTGACAACGCAAATGAGCCTACAAGCCAGTAACAAAGAGTAATTACCCCAAAAATAAGATGGTGTTTCATTATGGTGCCGTGTTTGGTTATGGTTTTCCAAGCTGTCTTTTGGTTCTGTTAGCATGAAAAAAAAAAGCTCCTGGAAACACATTAGGCAGATTGGTTCCCGCAACAATTTTAAGAGAATTATCTCCAAACATCCAAATTTCAAAGACCTCCAGAAAGTTATTTCTACAAAACCGAAGTCAAATAAACATGAAAAGAAAGGATTTTTTTCTGAAAGTTAACACTGGTTTCAATCCCAGACCCAGTATAAACAAGAACATAACCAATCAGATCCTAAGTAGCTGAAACCCAAAGCAAAAAATAAAAAAATAAAAAAATGAAGGCACGTGGCACCTGAATAATGATTGCAGCATTAGTTTGCTTCCTGAATCTAAACTCATTGCGAGCAGTCATGGCCCTTAAGCCTGTCTGTATAGTGATTGCAGATGAGTGTGATGTCAAGTAGGATTTCCTGGCAATGTAACGGCGGAAATACTTTTGGATCTTCAGAACAGCCGCTTCCCTACGCAATTGCTCATACAACTTACAAGCTAGCATCCCTGATCAAGCAAAGAAGAAGAAAATACTTAATCAATCAAGATACCCTAACCTCAATTGGCTAAATGGAACTGATAACAGGATCTGTTCATGATGTCTTCTCATTAATTGCTTTCTAGTTAGCCCACTAACTTTCCAAAGAAAACCATTTTCATACTTACACTAGTCCTTGCACCAGCTCACCAAACAAACTTAGAACGTTTCTTAAAATAGACTAGTTACTATATCTTCTGGCAGTTAATAAGATCTGGTAGTATAGCAACATTATATGGGTTCCAGTATCTAAGAGTAAGGGGGTAGAAAAGTGGCTATATTTGGTGGCATCGCCTATTATTAGAGATCAATTAACATCACATACCAAAGGAATTTCTAACTCCTGAAAGAAACACATTTGATAATGATATTCAATCGCTTTCTCTTTGAGAATGCTATCCAATAGGAAAACGTAAAACGAAGTCTTCATCAGGAATGGCATCATAAAGTCACCTCGCCAACACGATTGCAACTGAATTGCAGCTTTGCGCAATGAAATGAACTCCTTGCGAGCAATGTAAGTGCGAATTTGCCTCTGAATTCTTTTAGCCGCATTGCCAAGAACCTCCGCTCTTCTCGTATCCAGTTCAGCCATTTGACCAGCTCTCAAGAATACCTTTGTCTTGCCTATCTGCCAAACCGAGCACCTTGAGTAAATATAGAAACTAAAATCTCCATATGGATAATTTACTAATACATCTTTTTTATAGAAAAAATTAGTAAAAGTTCCAAGTCAGCAAAAAGCTTAGAAGTAAAATTACCAAAAATAAGAACAAGAATATAAATGCAATAAAATAACTTCACTACTCAAGGCAGAAAGAAATTGGAAGTCAGGCAGGACATTTAGTGAAGATGCTAGATGTAGGCACTTAGCATAATAAAGAAGCAGTTCAAGAACCTATCATGGTTACCTGATAACCTTTCAGACCCATTTTATCAAGAATCATTTGACATGCAACCTTGTCATCATAGCTGCACCAAAAATAATCAAGTTTAATAAAAAGAATAAACCAGACAGGGAACAGAATAGGAAGAAAACATCAGAAAACAAAAATAGCAGGACATGCGAAATTTTGGATAAAGCAAATGAAACATACTTTCCCTCGAAAACTTCTGGAGCAAGGACTCCAAAGCGAAGGAGAAACTCGTAAAATGTTCGCCTGGTGGGGTATCCTGCACAGCTGATCCTGATTGCCTCAAGCACACCCTACACCATAAAAGAATGCCATGTACATGCATATGAATATATAATTTAAGCAACCACACAACTCCAGATTGATTTCCAAGCTTAAATATCTAGACGCGTGTTTAAATGTATTTGGTCCAATATACAGAGAATTCATACTTACACCACAACGCAACTGTTGGATGATATTCAGGTTTTCAAAAATAGCAGGCCTTAGAACATTGTTCGGCTTTACACATCTAATGTAATGAGGTTCAGTTGAACTCAGCGTCTCCATCAAAGATTGAAGTTGTAGCTGCAATTTAAAAATACTTCATCAATCAGAACGTCATTTGGATCAATCTATTGTGTATGGATACATTATGAACACTAGTTGTCAACCAGCACGCAATAGCACAAATTAAGCAAGCATGCGCATTATAGTCAGAAGGGAAGAAATTAACCAACTAGAGAGCAAGAGAAATAAAAATGATGCAATGTTTATAAAGGTAAATCAAGCAACCCACAGAAGTATATCATCAAAAAGGATCAATGTAACCAGGACATGATACCACCATTCAGTAAATAAAAGAGAAGTATAGCTGATAACAGAATTGAGACCCTAGAAACTCCACAAGAAGCGCATCTTATTTATGTCTCAGATGAATCTTCCATTATCATACTGGTCATTACAGGAAATGAAGATCACTACTGTTTCATTGTGACATAATATTTTGCCATAATATAAAAAAAAATTTAACAACCTTTTACACTTCAAGAAGGGGATAGAGATCAGCTTATTCTTTAGCTGAAGACATCAAGTAGTAAGATATGAAGAACTCATGGTAAACAACCTTGAAGCGTGAACCAATGGAAGAAAATTTGGACGATTTTGATGACTCCTCTGGGAGTGCAGGGAAAAGACCGGCAACAAAGGGGCATTTTGCGGCAGTCAATAAGTCCTGATGTTCTGCCACAACGTAGTCCTTGTTTTTGTCTAGAAATAGATCTGCTTGATAAGACACCTGTAATCGAGGGGAATAGTTAGCAAATGTTACTACAAAGCAAATGAAAAGGAACACGATAAATGGATAAATCGTACTTCTCCTGCATAATGAGATATGGTGAAACTAGTTCGAGAAAGCTTTGGTTTCGTAAAGCGCTTGTTCTTGGGAAATGTCTGATACAACTTCTGAGCAAAAGTTTCATGAGTAGACTTGGGAAACATACTGCACTAAGCAATTAACAATATATTAGAGAGGAGAGTTCAAGCTTAACGCTACCATACACTAAATAAGTCATCAAGAGAATAGATATTGAAATATTTGTCGGAAATACAGGACTTAAAAATCCTGCAAACTAAAAATACTTTGTGAAACTTGAGGGTACAAAACATGAAAATCATTCAAGCATATAAAGAAAGGCAGAATACCAGGCTTCATCCAATAGGGCTATGATTCCTCCAGGTTTCTGCAGACAAATAAATTAGTCAGTTTTACAAGTCTTATGTGAATCATAAGAATGACGTGAATGAAACTAACTCCCTAACTCACAGGTTAGTGCATGTAATTTAATGTATAACCATATAAAACTGTAGTAAGACAAACTTCTAAGATAAATCAAAAGGATAAAACTAACAAGTGTGCAAGAAGGAAACGTAGAACACCTTCTCAATAAGATCTAGCACATCTTGGTTATCAACAAACTCTATGTAGCTCCAATTTATTTCTTCTTTGGTATAATCTTCCTGCTCCATCTTAAATACATGCTGCAACCATAAATCAACTCTATGTTACTAAGAGAACCCCAAAAACGTAGTCAAACCATGAGTTTTAGAACTTGTACAACCATAAGCTAACCTGGTTGAAGTGCTGTTGCAGCTTTTCATTTGTAAAATTGATGCAGAACTGCTCAAAACTACGACATTGCACTACTGTCAGCACAACTAAAAACAAACAATCAACATTGTTTCTCAAATTACTGCTCACGGATTAAATTACCTATTATTCTTGAAGCTTTCAAACCCGTAAATATCGAGGACACCAATTATTGATTTGGAACTAGGATCCTGCCCAATTGAAATGTTTATTTTCTCCACGATCCTAGAGGAAGAAGAAGTTAGGTAGTAAGAAAATGAATATCAACGTACAAGTACAAAAAGAATGAGAGTGAGTCATTTTAAAAAAAAATAAATGCTATGATTTTACACATGTAACACATGTGACTGAAAAGACCAAAAAATACATTACTCACCAGTCAAATAAACGCGAATATATAGTTTTTGCTAAAGCATCTCGACTACCCAGGGCAGCAACAGGATCGAGAGTTCTCGTAATTATTTCCTCAGGAGTCACCATTACACGCTGAATCAACGCATCTTCCAAGCTCTTAGCATCACATCTGAAAAACAATATTAGATCACAAAGATATGAGATCGACGCGCAAATATGAGATTTAAAATGCACAAAGAAGTAAACTTGGAAGAGACATACTTAAGAAGTTGAGCCGTCAAATTAAGATGGAACCTAGACTTCTCATCCTTAATGACAGAAGAATCTATCTCCTCTCCCTTTGCAAATTCAATGTTACCAAGATGGAGAACTGCAGCCACTACTCTGAAAATGGCCTCCTGAAAACGTTTACTGTTTAGTCCTAAGCAGAGAAAAAAGGTTATTCATCCAAAATTTCTGCTAAAACTTACCTGTTCTTCCTCACTGATTCCAACAATATCCATTGCTCTTCTGGTTGCAAGATATTCATGAGCATCATCTACTCCATCAAGTTCAAAGCACTTAGACTGGTTTAAGTAATGAAAGGATTTCGGATCTTCCAACTTATACTTCTCACGAACCTGAAATGAATTGCAAATAAAACTTTCATTTGCCTGAAGTCAACTCCAAGTAGTAATCTAATTAAAATCTTCACAAACATAGGGTACAAATAAAGCACCAATAGAAATTGAAATACCTCAGATGGTGCTGCACAAAGTAGATAAAAGCAATGGTAATTTCTCTCAGGATCTGAAATTTGGCAAACACGAGACCTTTCTAGCAGATAAGTCCGCACAGCTGCCCCAGATATCCTCCCACTCTTGTCAAATTGTATCTCAACGAATTTACCAAAACGACTACATTTATGTGCCATAACAAATATACATCAGAAAAGAATCATTACATGACATTTTGAAGCAAAGGAAAACACTTATGCGGCAAATTAAAGCTCTTATCAACTTGCATCTCAACAATTTTACCAAAATGACTACATTCATGTGCCACAGCAAATACACATTAGAAAAGAATCATTACATAACATTTTGAAGCAAAGGAAAACATTTAAGTGGCATATTAAGTCTAAACTGTCACATAGCACTTCAACTAGAAAAGTAAATCCATAGCAATAACTGACCTAGAGTTGTTGTTCCTCACTGTTTTAGCATTCCCAAATGCTTCAAGAACTGGATTGGACTGTAATTTTTAGATAAATTCAACATAATTAGGCCTTGCAAGAAGATAAAAAATCAGGTTTTCAGAAAAAGGTTTATGGTCTAGAACTGAGTCCTTGAAAGAAAACTACAATCTTACTTCCAAAACTTGTTGTTCAACTGTCCGCCCTTCCACCCCTGATCGACCTCCCAGATGAGCAAGATACCTCATAAGCATCTTTGTTGTTTCAGTCTTACCAGCACCACTCTCCCCACTAACCAAAATCGAGTTGCTCTTCCCTTCATTAATCATTGCCCTATGTGACAAAAGTGAAGATGGCTGTAAGATACCGCTATACTGACTAATAAATTACAAAGAATCCAAGAGTTACCTGTAAGCAACATCGGCGACTGCAAAAACGTGAGGACTAAGCTCTCCAAATATTGCTCCTTTATATTGTTCCATCATGTGTGTATCATACAAATGAGGCAATCTTTGAAATGGATTTATTGCAATCAAAATGTTTCCAGTATATGTCTGTAAGATAATGAAAACATAAGCAGGAACATCAATTACAGTTAGGCTAATCTTATCAGTCAATACTGATTTACATATCACAATTAAAGGTACAATAAGAATCTCACATAGATTTCATTGAGCTCATATCTGGTCGCAAGATTTTGCAGAACTCCCGGTTCATGCAAATATGAAAGCTTAGTCATGTCATCCACGCCACCAGGAGGAGCTTCAGTATCCTTCGGAAACACTTTTGAAATATTTGTGTTAATCTGCAATTCATTTCCTATGCCTTGAGATTCATAAAATACATATACGAATTGTAGAAACATCAGCATTCTTATTAAAATAACTTCCAAAACATCATATACTAAGTGCTAACATAATGGGGACAAGAATTTGAGCCACAAACAACAGATCCCGTCAATTGAAATGTTGTTAAAATTGACAGAAAAAAATCCCAGAGTGCCAATAGGTTAAAAGAAAAACCAAATCCCAGGACTGGACATCCAACTTACCGTAGTTAAATTTCATCTTTAATCAGAGCAAAGACATGGTAAATCACATTTTCCAAATGCCAGAACATTCAGATTCACCATTTTTGAAAGACAGAAAAATCATATGTCACAACCCCCATATCAAACACAAGAGTCGCAATCAGAAGATAAATCCATTGATAAATTATCATCAGTGCAAAAGAAACATCATCAAATAAGTTTTCCCAGAATGAGAAATTATTAATATATGACTCCAAATTGGAACTAACTGCATACCTTGGTTCGGTATGAAAGAGACAACAGGTTTGTAGATTATAATTCACACACTTTATCCAGAATAACAAGGATATTTTAGAAATGATATTAACCTCCTTTGAGTAGATACCACTAATTTACAGAATTTCATATGTAAGTTAAATTGTATTAGTTTTCCCGTAAATTCTAATAAACTTGACAAACCTCCTAACACTATTGCTATTAAGACCTCATGCCTCGTGAAAATTGTTATTGGTGAAAACAATAATGTTAAAGAAATATTTGCAACTGGAACTCCAACAAACAATAATTAACTCCAAAAAGAATGTATCTCAAAACAAAGCATCAAGTCGTTAGTACCAATTTATACAACTCACTTCAGGCCTAAGGAGTGCATTAAAAGAACACTGACAACAGTTGTAATTCGCAATGATGAGCACTTTTTAACGGAACATTACGAGGTGCAGTAGCACTACGTAAACTTAAACCAGCATCATTTTGGATCACTAATCCAGATCAAATTAGCAAAATCTCCCCATCGGTCAGCTGCAATGTACGATAGGGGGTGGGTTTT
>MKEJ01099617.1:0-10839 GCA_001753735.1 Embelia ribes | reverse complement strand
AAATGATTAATTTGATTGACAAGTTATGTTTAACCATGCTGCTATGATAATTTATTTTTCTTCAAAAGCTCAAATTTAAATCTTGTCAAATTTATTAAATTTCAATGATAAAATTAATATCCAAAATTTTTATAAAAGTATTTCCCTTTTATACCACCGTGTCTGGAAATATTCAGAGCAGCGTCAAAGACTTTGGTAGCATGGCCGATGATTGATCCACTTGCAAGTCATCCCTAAACTCTCTATGCATGGCCCCACCATATTAATTATTAATAATTCAAAGCTACGAAGATATAAATATTTTAAATTGACTATCCGCTTGGTGATGTGGACACCAAGGTACATAACTAAACAAACAGACAAACTTAGTTTCAGATTTATCAAAAAAAACGTATAAGAAAATTTTTGGCAAATTCTCAAAATGTCCTGCAAAGTAAAAGATTTTTCTGGTAGAGAGTTGTAATGATAACGTGTTATGAATTATGCTAGAAAGTAAATATAATAATCTACAATAAAGTAAAATAGGAGATCAAGAATTATGTGATTCAATTTCAAGTTAAAACAAGTTTAATTTGAGTCTAATGCACGAAACTAATACCGGTGTATATTTTTATTTATATAAAGAGGGTGATTACAACATGATGTAATATGTAAAATAAAACTGAAAACTCTACTGGATCCATTCTTACTCTTATTTTCTCTCATTTTTTCTCCCTCCTTATTTTGTGTTTTCCATGTGCATTCTCTGCAATCTTTCTTCTCTTCTAATCATACATATTTATATTCACGCTCATAGCATGAATCATGTTTCTAACAATTCATGAAACTATTGTGGTGGGTGAGATCTTAATCATCCACCAACCATAATTTTATAACACTTATTTCTTTATATGCATAGCTGAAAAAACATGCTTTTTCCAAAGCTCAGATAGTATTTGGGTTTCTGTCTCATGACTTGCTAAACTTTTTTTTTCTTTTTCTTTTTTAAATCAAAAAGCCAAATCAAATGTTCAACAATCGATGCCTTAACCGAAATTAAAAGGCGTAACCAAGGAAAAAGGTTCAATTCCCTATCTTCATTATGAATGACATAACTTATATGAAGCCTATTGCATAGCTGATGGTCAATTTAGCAAATCTGGGAGTACTTGTATGTCAGAAGATGATACTTCAATGTATAGTCTACCTTGTTTTTCCAAATCTTGAATAATTAGATATGTCGAGCTTAATTTTTCCTTCAAGAAAGTCTAAACGCTCAACTTGAAAGCCGAGTAACAGAATATCGAACACCAGACTAAATACATTCAATTTCAAATGTAACAAGCTTATTCTTTCAAATACATACGAGAAACAATAATTTAGGACATTATGCAATTCCACCAAAATTATTAGTGGTGTCTTGTATTACTGAGCAACTTGGCTAGAATTAGCACCTCAGGCGATAAAAGTGTATTCATAGTGCTTTGAACAACACTATAGTCTCGTATAATCGAAACAACGGGGAACAATTCATTACAAACACACATCAAGAAGCACAAATCCATTAGAAAAGATGACAAGAGGAACAAAACCGTTTGACTCACTTCTTGTGCTTGCGGTGGCGCTTGACGGTCCACCCTTCGAGCTTTGCTATTGGACACGCATGCTCAGCCATAAACAACTGCACCGCCCGCCCATTCGTCGGCATCATCTTCGTGAACTCCGCCTTCAAACACTTGTAATAAGGATTTGATGCAAATAAGTAGTTATATTAGATTATTTTATTTCAATTGTCGTTTTATTTAATTAAGGTAGCGAATATTGTTTAGGTTATTTCTTTTAATTATTTTACTAGTGGTAGTAGGCCATATGAGTAAGGCCCATTTGGGTTTTCTTAAAGGTCTATATATATGACCTTCCATGTATTATTTTTTTTAGAGTTGAGTTATGAGAATTTATGAAAGAGTGTCAATTTCTTTGCGTTGGGTGTTGGATCTCAAGGTTTCTTTTGTTTCTTTTTGTCAAAACGTCCACCTTTTTGTTCATTTTTGTTAAAACGTCCATTTATTTCTTCGGTATTCAATACCATCTGACATCAGCTTCTCTACACTTTTATTTTCCATATCTTCTGTTAGAGAATTGCTTCTTTTGTATTTGAAGATATCTGATTTCAAGGCTATAATCTCATCCCAAGTTCTTCTGTCAGAGGCTCGCTGTTGAGATCTTGGTCTCTGGATTTGTTTTTGTAGAGGAAGATTTCATATTACCTTGGCAAGGACTACACGATAACTTGGAAAAGTACGACCATTGGTCACCTTCATTGCTGGTAGAAAAACTTTTGATATGTATTTCATTATAATGTTTCTCATGTTTTTACAATTTTGCAATCTTCTTTAGATATGCTCTGCAGTGGGAGTCCAAGAATTTGATAGCAGTGAGCACAGCAATCCAAGACTGGCTTACCTCAAGTAGCTGAAATTATAGACTTGGTTTACTGCATAGCTTCTTTTCTGTTGCTCTTAAAGCTATTAAATTGACATCATTACTGAATCTTTGCAGGGTTTGCTATGGAGTTGATGAAACAAGGTGCTATGCTGACTGTATTGAGCACGCTTTTGACAGCATTGGCTTGGCCGGCAACATTACTTGTGGTCACTGATTTCATTGATAGCAAATGGGCAATTGCTGTGGACAGGTTAGTATTGTTACTTGCGTAGGATATTTGAAAGAAACGGGCAAATTTATCCCATTGGTGACAATAAAACCATGCAGTCCGCAGAAATTTTGCTAATATAAGGTCAAATTTAGAATCTCTAATTTGCTTTTTTCCTAGGAAAAATTTGCTCTCTAAATTTTTGTTGGAGATCTGAATTTGCGGGCTAATTATCGAAACCAAAATCTTAATTGTATGACTACTTATTAATTTATATTTGATTTTTTTTGTTTTTAATGAAAGACTGAACCGAGAAATCTGTTGTTTTTTTTTTAAGTGGTAGTTATTAAATATCATGGGTGATGTGAATGACAGGTAAAAAATAAATAAAAGTTATATTTTGAAGGTTGTCTCCTTGTTAAAAATTTGAGATGCTAATATATAGTTTTTTCCTGAGACAGATTTCAGGGTATCAGTTTCTGTGGTTATTATGTTAAACTGCATGTTGTTTGGTTTCTTTGTTACCTTTTTACCATTCAAATAAGGTTTGTGTAGCTTACCATCCTACTGATTTGTTGGTATTGCATAGATCAAATAAAGCGGGAAAGCTGCTTGCTGAGGTGTTAATGAAAGGATTGCAAGGCCAAAGGTAGCCCAGGCTGTTGCATAACTAGCACATTTTTACCAAATGCCTCAAGCAGTACTTATATTCAAGTCTCTTACTGATTTCTCATTTTTTAAAGGCCTGTGACACTCGTCGGTTTTTCGCTTGGAGCACGCGTGATATATAAATGTCTCGAACATCTGTCTGAAACTGGACATAATGGTAATTGTTGGCTGCTGGTAAACATCCTTCTTGCATGGACTTCTTGTTTCGCTTGAATAATCCTAATGTACTGCTTGGCTAAATTTGGCAGCCGAATTAGTTGAAAGAGTTGTTCTTCTTGGGGCACCCATTGCAATTAAAGATGAGAATTGGGATGCAGCTAGAAAGGTAATCAAAATATTATTCTACTCAAGTATTTCCTTGGTTGTCCTGTTTTTTTAAAAAAATGTCTGGTGCTATTTAAAAGTTAATTCTTCTCGGTTTCCAGGTCGTCGCTGGTAGATTTGTGAATGCTTATTCTACAAATGATTGGATGCTTGGAGTTGCTTTCCGTGCTAGGTACGAGTTTATGCAATTCTTAGTTTCGGTTAGATATATGGTTATGCATATGCTGTCAAGTCTCAAGAGTGGATCTTGTTTTGCCCTTGTGCAACTCTTCACATCCTCTATGTAATTACTATGCTCCATGTCTTCAACATTTATTTGAATCTGAACTTGCCTATTCTTGCATTACCATCAATTCAGGTATTTTCAGTCTCTCTGACTGACAATCCATTGGTCTCTGTTGCATATATCAAGATCTCATTAATCATCTTTTTCTTCAATCATATTTATTATGCGAACTCTGCTATTTTGCGAATTTGGTCGTTTTTATTTACTTTGCTTTACCACGGATCCTCTTCTTAGTTAGTATGCGTGTATAATTTTTATTTTAGTATGTCTTCTCTTGTTGCCAAAAGATTAGGGGTCTATGCATTCAGTTTGTATTTGTCGTATCTCACACTTATAACTGATAAATTTGAACAGTCTACTCAGTCAAGGATTAGCTGGAATTCAACCCGTTAATGTTCCTGGAATCGAGAATGTATGCACCAACTTGCCAACAGGATTTGTTACTGTGTAACTAGAGTAGTTATCTATTCGGTAACTTCAATTCTAGTTCTTTCCTTTTCTTTTTGCAGGTTGATGTTACTGAATTTGTTGAGGGCCACTCATCTTATCTATGGGCTAGCCAACTGATCCTTGAAAAGCTCGAGATAGAAACTTATTATCCTGTTTTCAGCAGCACTCTCTTTAAACCGTAAAAGTGGGAACTGGTTGAAACCTCATTATACCAAATTCTATAGCCATAGAAGAATAAATTTCCAAATGTTACAGCAGTAGAGGGATCAAAGTATAGTTAGATTCATCCTCTGCTGCAAATTATTTGGGTTTTTATTGGATGAGAAAAATGTAGTTGGTTACATAGTTTTATTTTTTATTTTACTAAATGGAAGATCGAGTTCTCTCTGCAAACAAGCTTTTGATAAACTTTTCAGATGAGTTTTTAGGTCTGAACAGCCAGTTCCAAAGAATTTCTCAAATTCATGTCTGAAAACTCATTTTAAATATGGCCGTGAACATTTGTGAGAAAATGTTTTTGCATCTCTTTGTTCGCAAGGCGAGGGCAATAAGATAGGAAAGGGGTCTTATGGCGTATGCAAGTATTCCACTTTAACGGCCAAAAACAAGTCCAGCATGAAGGTGGTATCCGCTGAAGACTTTGGAAGCTTTGTTGCCTGAAAGATTGAGAAGTTTTACACATTTCTTTTTGTCAAGATTGTGACTAGTTTCTCGACGTTGCTTTTGGTTTCCTTTCCATGTAAATAATTGTTGTAAAATGCAAAGAGAATCCATACTTAACAAGGGAGGAATCCGAGGAAAGTCGCCTGGTATTATTTTCAATGACATTAGCTTGTCTAAAGATTAACTACAATATGCAAGGTTTTGTAAATGTTATAGTTGTTCTTGTTTAGTTTTTCATGAAATTGATATCGGTGGTGCTTAAAACCACTACACGATTTAATAGAATTAGCTTCAAAAATTTTCGTTGCCAATAGCCTAAAATTTGTCGCCAAAGAGTATTTGCTACAAAAGAAAATTTGTCACTAAGTTGTTGCGGATTCTTTGAAGCGGATTTTTCAACAACGTTTCGCCAATTGACGCTAATTGGTTATTTTTCGTGTCAACATAGTTTTGAAACCAAAAGTATTATCTTTTGTTGCCAATATTATTATTGCTATTTATCCAAATTACAATTAAAAAAATGATTTAATATTTTGGCTACAAAAATATTTTTCGAAGCCAGTCGTAATTTTTGGGTGACAAAACATATTTGACACGAAAAAATTTATTTTTGTTGCTTAATATATATTTATACCATTTTTATAATTGCATTAAAAATTCATATCAAATATTGGGCAATAAAATTTTGTAGCCAATGTGCATTATTATGTAACAATATGCATTATTATAATTAAAAATTCAAATAACAATAATCAATTCATAACACTAATGAATGACTAGACTATCAATAATTAGAACATTTTTGGTCTCCCAAAAAAAAACATCACTAGTAGATGAGAAACCTGAAAGAATAAAGAACATAAATTGAAAAAACTATATATATATATAAAGAAATAAACATCTACGAACAATCACTTCATCTTCCATCTCATACTTGGGACACTCCCAATAATCGGATGACTATATAACATAGTGATGTTTCTCATAAATTCAAATTGTTGATTCTTGTACTTTTCCATTTTTTTATTTTGTACTTCAATAATTTTCTCTTTAACCTCAAACTTTTCCTCATTTGATTTGGTCAAATGACTAATTATCGCTTTCAATTTTTGTATTTCTTTCTTATATTGCTTGTTGGGAATCTTTGATGTAGTTTATGACTTCTTACCAAAGTAGGAAATTCTTAGGCCAAACCCATTAAAATAACTCTTGTATCGAAATTTCTTCACCAACATCCTTAGCCTCTTCCCATTGCTACTTTAACATCATCTATATATGGCAAATAAAAAAGTAAGAGATAAAAAGATTAATGATTAATAATTTAAAACATATGTGCGTGACAATTAAGGGCAAATGAACAATACAAATATATATATATATATCTGTGTGTGTGTGTGTGTGTTTATATACTTACATAATTTTGTTGGCATTGTTGATTAACCCATTCACTCATTTTTTATTGTAGCGAGATAATTTGTATAATTCAATATAATCTATCTCATTTGTTGTGTCAACTTGATCCCAATAGCATAGAAATCAATAAAGAAATAAACTATTAGCATTCCAAATTACATATATAAAAAAATCACAATAATTTACATTTTTATTCAACATTTAGTATTAATAATTTTTCTGTCAATAGAAAAATCTCTTAACTATATTTAAAATTAAAAATCGCAAGTTATGTTAGAATATTACCTCAATATGTAATACATTAGCATAGAATTTTGAACCCATTGATTATGTATCAATTTGTCTCTATTTTTCTTATTAATTGCATAACTTTTCTAAAAGAAAGAAGAGGAAAAAAAGATGTAAACAAAAAATATCATATTTAAAATAATACTTTTAGTTCTCATTACCTTAAATTTCTCGGTATTCCAAACATGGACAATCATATAAGCATATTTGTCATCCTTATCCATAGAAGTATATAGGTATTCGTAAGGATTCAAATCTTTGGCGAGCATTTAATCATAATGCTCCTCTGCTTTGCCTTTCCAATTCCTGTATATACGCCGACTTGTTGCATGAATAACGTAATTAACATCTTTACTACCATAACCCTCTGTTTCAAAATTTTTGGCCTACACAAAAATATAGTATTTTATTAGACAAACGAGTTCAATTAAGTTAAAAAAATTACCAGCACATATTTGAAGACGTTCTCTTTCACAACCTCATTAACTTGATTCCAATTGCTAACTTCAACAGAAGACTCCGCCTTAACATGAGCAGAAAATTCATTAACTAACTTCGATGCATTTATTTCAACAAATGTTTGTAATTCGCATCAATAGCAACTTTAAGTTCTCCTATATTGTTTCTCTGTGCCTTTTCCTTTTGTTATGTCATGTACAACTCATGAGGAATTTGTGAAAGGGGGAAGGTAGAATTAATCTCAAATTTCACATGTGAAGTTAAAAACTAATTTTGAAGGTACAATAATATTGTTATTTGCACTATATTACTAACATATTCAGAGGATTGTGTATGTGACACCATCATATATGAGATACACGAAAAAAAAATGTTCTAGTTATTTATTATTAAAAAAATAATTTACTGAAAGTGAACATAAAAATTAGAAGGACCATTGAATAAGCATGCTCAACCAAAATATAATCAAGTATATTAAACATTATAAGAGATTTTTTATTTTCAAAATTGCAACATGATGGGATGGATGAGGCAAAAAGAGTTATGAGAATAATCTCAAAATCCAAAACTGCTATTGATTTTTCCTCATTTTATCTTAGTTTACAGATCCTATCATTCTGACCTTGATAAGAATCAGTCATAAACCCCCAGTCCAGCTAGTACAATTAGAAAAAGTTAAATAGAAAAAGCCAGGGCAATCGAACATTATCTCCTTAGCTAATCAGGAACTAGAATAAAACAAAAATTTGCACCTCATAAATATTCCATTGGCCTTCCCCAAACATTAATAAATTAAAATTTTGATTTGTCCCTGTTATAAAATATCAATTTTAGAATCTGCACACACCATAATTTCTCCGGAAAACATCAAAAAAATTAAAATAAGACTATAATATACAACCTATATGTTTCTTTTGAGGAATCACTTATAACAAAAAAATTTGTTGCCTTTAAGTCCAGACATGGACAAAAAAAATTAATAGTCCTCTTTTAAAAACTAAAATACAAACCAACAATAGAAAGCCAAAAATCTGATCTCAAATTTTATATATTAAAGAGATTGAAGAAAAAACAAACACAATAACCTCAAAAGGCTAGAGTGTTTTAATACCAAATCCATCAAATAACTACTCTACAAAGGAAAACCTTATCACAAACCCCTGTGAGCATTAACAGAACATGCAATCAAAGCTAACCAGAATCAATTTCAAGACATGGAAGCCAAAACAACCTAAAAAAAACCTAAACAAGACAATTTTTTTAACAAGTTGATCATAATATCCAAATTTTGTCATACCAAATCATGAAACCCAGTATATAAATTCAACAAACCAAGCTCCAAAAAGTAACAAGGCTTTGACAAATTATCCTATTTCATTTACTTTCTCAAGAAATTCAATTCATTTTGGTCCCCGGTATCTCAAACCAAAAACAATAATCTCCTTTTGGGGTCTGTTAAATTTGAATAAAAACTATCAAACCGAAATTAAATTATCTGTTAATTATAACATCTATACTGAAGAGTAATGCACAACACAACTGTAACTGCAATCTTTACTGTTGATCTATAAAATTACTCTAATCTAAAATCAAATCATTATCTGCAAAATTAGCATAATCATACTCCACCAATTGGGTATACCATGCCTAATTAGACAAATTTAATCAAAAAGCATATCCCATCTATTCAAAAGTATGGCCATAAAAATAAAGTATCGATTAATCAAAAGCATACACAATCTAATTAAGTATATCCCAAAATCGAGTATTTCACTCCTAATTAGACAAATTTACAAAACGTAAAAGTATCAATTAATCAAACAAAAAATAACGAAAAAATATATTACTTGCATACATCATATCCTCCCTACACCCCGCAATATGAGAGCTTTATGCACTTAGTTGTCCATATATATATAATACATTTCTATAAAATAAACAAATAGTTAAAGAAAAGCCATATAAAGCTAGTTGGTTTGCGAGTATTGTTTACTTAAATCTAAATAACTAAACAAAATTATGATTGATATGGTTAAGCCCTATGGAAAAGGTTGTAATAAAGTATACATTGTTGTTAAATTGTCTAATAACCTAAAATATGAAATAACATAAAATTAATAAAGATATAAGAATTACATGGTTCAACCTCAAGCTTAATTTGAGAGTTAAACTTGAGCTTAGTCCACGGTAGAACGGTATGTGTTTATATATATATATATATATATAAATTTGAGATATAAGGGAGTAGAATATTTGGAGCACATTCTTGTTTTATTTTTATTTTTCACTTTCTTTTCATTCTACTATTTTCTTTTCCTATATTTTTCTATCTTTTGTTGCGTCTCAAATGATCAAAAGAATACTCAATTAATAGGTAAAAATTGGGGAACAAGGGAGCATTGATAATAAATGATGAGACCGTACTTACGTCACACATAGTATTTTCATTTAATGATTGGGTCTTATGCTTACATCAACCACAGTAAAATAACTTATAACACTCCCCCTTGGATAATCAAGTATTATTCAATATTCAGGTGTTGTCTCTCCCTAATTTAACAATCGGTTCTTCTTTCACATTTTAAAATTTTCATAATCCTATATTGAATACCAATTTTTGAAATGCTGATAATGGAAGTGACTTGGTAATAAGTCTGCCAGATTATCCTGAGAATGTATATGTTGAGTATTTATATCTCCAGCTTTTTGTAACTCATGAGTATAAAAGAATTCTGGAGATATGTGCTTAGTTCGATCACCTTTAATATAACCTCCTTTGAGTTGCGTGATACATGTAGAATTATCCTCAAATAATACAGTCGAAATTCCTATAATCTGATCAAGACCACTTTTTTCTTTGATGTGTTGTATTAATGATTTTAGCCAAATACATTCACGACCAACTTCATCGATTACAATAATCTCATACTGATTGGATGAGGTAGCAATTAAGGTTTCCTTTGTAGATTTCCATGATATAGTTGTTCCTCCATAAGTAAATACATACCCAATCTGTAATTTTGCTTGGTGTGGATCATAAAGATATCCAGCATCAGCGTAACCCACTAAATGAGAATTTGACTCATTTGAATATAATAATCTCATATCTGACATCTTATATAAATACCGTAATATGTGCTTAATTTCATTCCAATGGCGTCTTGTTGGTGCAACACTGTATCTAGCCAATAGATTGATGGAAAAGGTAATATCCGGGTGTGTGCAATTTGCAAGATACAGTAAAGAACCAATAGTACTTAGATATTGTGCTTCTGGGCCAAGAAATTCTTCTCCTTCTTCTTGAGGACAAAATGGGTCCTTTTTTTGTATCAAGAGAACGGACCACCATTGAAGATCTTAGAGGATGTACCTTATCCATGTAAATCTGCTTCAATATTTTTTCTGCATAGGTTGATTGGTGAACAAGTATCCCCTGGCAAATGTTCAATCTGTAAGCCTAAGCAGTACTTTGTCTTTCTGAAATCCTTCATCTTGAATTCTTTCTTAAGACAATTTGCAGTTTTAATTAGATCCTTATAAGTTTCAACTAAGTTAATATCATCAATATAAACTGCTACGATAATAAAACCTATTACAGATCTCTTTAAGAATACACATGCACATATTGGATAGCATCAATTAGGACCATGTAGTA
>MKEJ01099611.1:0-10026 GCA_001753735.1 Embelia ribes | reverse complement strand
AACAAACAAATTGAACGACAACAACGATGAACAGTGACGATGATGAACAGTGACGGCGATGAACTGTTTACGAGCTCAACCTATTGTGTCTAGCAAGTGTTAGTGATAAAGACCACGTGCAGTGGAACAGACAGCGTAGGGTTTTTTGGGGATACAGAGGAGGATTGAGTATGTACCTCCACAATTAGTGAAAACTAAAACAAAAAAATGGTTTTTTTTTTTCCAGAGGCCAATGATTGGTGGCTCTGATACCATGTAAAGAGAGAGAGAATATGTGTGAATAATTGGGAGCACACCCAATAGGGTTGTCTCTATCTCTCTATATAGTGGTACAACAGAATATTTACGATTAATGAGAATCAATCACTGTCGTGAATTTCTCCTTTCTTTTCTATAATCTAAATCATATACTAACATATTATGAATATATTCCAATACTATCATATTACGAATATATTCTAACAAAGTGCAAGTTAATGAATACATTGTCATAACTTTATAAAACGACTAAAATGTTATTGAACTTTAATTTCCTTCTTTTGATTTCGGTTCATTGTTGATGTCATCCAGTCAAAGGCTTCTATTGAACTTCAATTTCTTTTGATGAAGCATCTCATTTTCTAATTTTTCAGCAAACGCTTTTGCGTGCTACTGATGAATGATTTTCATATATTTGAGCCTATTAATTAGTAAGCCCTGGAATCTAATGTAAATGCTGAAATACAGGTTGTGCCTAATGTTGCAATGGTTGAAACATATGTTAGAATTCTGATTCTTGCTCCTCATTCATTGTTCAGATCACTCCTAAGTGTAAGCTTCTTTCTCTCCTCTCCTCTCCTCTCCTCTTCCCAAAAACTACACCAGCAACATCGAACAACAAATGTCATTTTATAAATCGATCTTCAAGTATTTGCAACATTTTGTTCTTTAATGAAGCTCTGTTCTTAGAATTGATTCGGATACATCTGAAAGCTGTGAGAGAGTATATGCAGGGACTTTCTATTAATATCTGTTGCACATTTTATACTTAATCTGATGAAGTTGTGTTCAGAGATTGAATTTGGTACATCAGAAAGATAAGAAATAGTGCATGCAGGCCCTTTGTTAATATCATTCATTACTGATGCTTCTGCTTGCTTTTTGTTATGGAGAAGGGACACTTATCCTTACAATTTTTCTCCGTTCTAGATCTTTTGATTTTCTATTTGGCTCCTGTTAAATGCAGTCATCTTACTTCTCAAAGAGGAAACAAATCTGGGTCCATCCCTGTGCATGCCTCTTGCTTCTACCAGTTCCAACTAAGCTGTTACTCTTAAGAACTTTACCTCAAACATTGGAGATTTTTTATGCATGGCTGTTATTGGATTTTACACGAGTCTCATTTGTTGGTAGCTGCAGCAATTTTTTTGGAGTAACTCCACAAGCAAAAACAGTATTTGTTTGTGTATGGTTCCAAAAACTGGTTTTCTGTTGTAAAATTTGTAACTCTACTATTTATGCATTTGGGTAATTGGTTCCAGGACTAAGTGAAAGAAATTATTTCAGGAACAACCATGTTGGTTTCCCAATCTTCTATATCTATTGAAACAGTTGGTTTCCTGAACCTTTGCATGTATGGTTGTTCCCTCAAGTTTCCGAATCTTCCATATCTATTGAACAGTTGGTATCCTGAACCTTTGCATTAATGGCCTATTTATTATGAATTTATGTTTTTCCATTAGCCATTTTAGAGTCACATGTCTTCCTTATTATTGGTCTATATCTTCCTGTATGATCACTGTTTTCTCAATGTGACATTTCACCCTTCTCTTTAATTGCACTTGGGATATTTTTTCTGAGAACTGAGAAGTAGCTTATCGTGCAATTCTTTGCAGCATCTGTCACAGAAGAGCCCAACCATTTTGAACAAGCCTGCAGCTACTCTATTGGTTCTTGAAATTTTGAACTATCGTTTGCTTCCACTCTATAGGTGATTTTACTAAATAGTAAATTAGTAATTCTTGGTTGCTGTATTCTGTATTGAAAGGCAACATGCAATATTTGAGCATGCTGAACCCAACAGGGGGTTTCACTACATGCAAAATGATATATAAGTTGCTATTGCATGAAGTTACTAAATCTTTTTATAAGCATACATCATACAACTATTTGATAAAACAAAACTTACCACTCATTGTGATTGAGAGAACTTACCACTGTTTGTCATGATAAGAGTTTATGAGTGGTGATTTCTTTTTGGGAAAGCAAGACTGTATCTTGCAGCATCATGCAGTAAATTTTCTGCATTAATTATCTGGTTACTTTCATATGCAATGCTGCTTTGTAACATTGCTATCCCCAAAATGAAGGAAAGTAAAAGGCCAAAAAATACAAAGGCCTATGCTGCTAACCTTATTTTTTTTAAGGTACCAAGGGAAAAGCAAACACTTAATGTATGACATAACGAAAATAGTTTCCACGCTCAAAGGGAAACGGGGAGAGCATCGCATCTTTAGATTGTCTGAGAACCTATGCATGAATCTGATTTTATCTTTGCGGGAAATTTTCATTGTGAGGAAGGAAGGAAAGGTAAGAACATGGACATACACTTCAACAGTTTTCACTTCTAGAGGGTAATACTCAAGTGAGCAAGTCTTTGCAGGGTCCCACTGAATTCACTGAAACCTTGAACCGCATTACAATTATGACTCTTGCAATCATTATTAAGACTCGTGGCATTGCCGATGCTGAGCAGTTGCTCTATCTTCCTTCCATGGTGGAGCAGATATTGGCAACCAGTCAACACACATGGTCTGAAAAAACTCTCCGGCACTTCCCTTCTATTCTTCGCGATGCTCTGAGTGGGCGAATGGATAGAAGAGGGATGGCAATCCAAACATGGCAGCAGGTGCCTATTTTGATCTAATTTTGATTGAATTTTGCCCCAAAATTTGTTGCCTCTTTGCGAAGTATGATTTCCCTGCAAAAGCTTGGTACCTCCTACGTGGATTGAAATGTTATATCAAACACACTTTATTTCTTTTGGGAAAATTGCTTGTTTCAATTCCTGGTGAAGAAATTTGAACTTGTCTGTTTGAGTGTGGTAGAAATCTGGGTTGCAGATGCAGAAGCAGTGAAAATCAGTTGTTTTGGTCTTTCCCATTGAGGTATTTCCTTGTGTTCAGATGATTGCAAGTGGAGGCTTAAACACATTCAATAGTTTGGACGCTAATAGGTTCCCAAAACTTATAGGCTTAACTTAATATCCAGAAGAAGAAGATAGATTTACAATTGAAGGAACTTCCTGAAATTCATTTATAGTGAAAGCAATTGAAATTGTGTCTAAAGCATGCTTTTTATCTGTCCTTTATCCTTTATCTATGTTCAGTACGTCTTTTCAAAATCTTTTGCAAATTGCAACTTTTCTTTTTCCTTTTTCGTTTCTGGGATTTTTTAATATATAATGAAATCTTTTACTCTTCAAATGCGTCAGTCTTTGCTGTGAAATTCTTTTTCCCAATAATTTGAAGTTAAGTCAAATCAACTCAAACTATGTCCTTTTTCAATTAAATTAGGTTGACTACACATGCCTTATATTTCCACTAGGGCCAATTGCTTCTTTCTGACCATAAAACATCTTAATTTTTTTACATGAGTCCAAGTCGCAAAATGAAGCGCCTATTTGTTCCTTTGTAGAATCCACAGCTTCCGAAAATATTTTTTAAATTATCTAGTTTTTCACCAGACTCCTGCATTCCTTTACATACCTTGAGAAATCCTAGTTCCAAGTATGTGATTAGATTTAATACCCCAAAAAATGAGACAAAAGATTCCAGATGCTTTCTTCACAAGGTGTGTAATGTTATGATTTATTATTTTGTTCTTTGGCGATTTCCGTTGCACTGCTAACTCGCATTAACAATATCTATGCAGGTAGAAACAACAGTGACTAACCAGTGCACTCTGCTTCTTTTACCATCAGCTGATCCTGGATACGTCATGATTTACTTAGATAACAGTTTTCCTCAACACCGGCAATATCTTTGTGCTGGTGCATGGACCCTAATGCGTGGGCATCCTGAGAATATTAACATCGTAAATCTGGTAAAGATGCTGCCTTATTTTTCAGATTCCTTTGGAACGTTGTCTATTTTTGTTTATCAACTTGACTTCTCTCTCTTTTGCATACGTTGTATGTTGTGTGCTACGGGTGCTTCTGCCATTATTTTAATGTAGGGACGTGTCTTGCGAGAATTTCCCCCTGAAGAAGTCACTGCAAATATATATACTATGGTGGATGTCCTTCTTCATCATATTCATCTGGAGCAACAGCAAGGGCATTCTTTGCAGGTTTTGCACTCTCCTTTTCTGTTTCAATTGTCACGCTCTTCTTTAACAATTCTTTGCAGGGTCTGCATTGTCTCTTTTTCTGTTTCAATTGTCATGCTCTTTCTTAGCAAATGATCTCCGATTACTTTGGTTCTTTATTACCAATATCTTCATCCATTTTTTCTTTGTTCCTCTCTTTTGCTTTCTCAGGAGCTTATATTGAAAGCTTCAGCAAATCTTGCATATTTTATTTGGACTGGTGAGCTGCTTCCTTTGGATATTTTGCTTCTGGCACTTATTGATCGTGATGATGATCCCCATGCTCTACGGATTGTGGTATGCTTCCTTAGCAGTTAGTTTTAGCACCAATGATCCTGACTCTATTGCTATATATAAATTCTTTCATGGGCCTCAGATATTTTTTCATGAAATTTTATTGCAATTGCATCACTCATAAAGTTGGTCTTACAAATCCATATAGGTTGTAGCTTTCTTTTTTCCCCTTCTTTTGATACTTCTCTGTTAAACATTTTGCTCATTTGCCGCCGCATACTGTCCTTGGATGATTCCTCTTTCATTTCCGCCATGAAATTATCTTCTTCAGCGAGTTATTTGGCACCCACCCTCTTCCCTCTTTCGAGAATGTCAAATTCTTTTCTCACACTTTACCTATGCTATGTTGGTTCTTGGTGGCACCTTTAGCTGATCTGGCTAAGATATCACAGAGACTCTTGTGTGTTAATCTTTTACAACTGTTGATTGTTTGCTTTGATGCACATGATGCTTCTAATCTTTCTCAAATAAAATTTTTGGGATCTCTATAAACTAAGGTACTCGTATTGAGGGAGTTCTTTCCATTATTATCTGACTGCATTACATTCTATAGAACTTAAGATTCTTTTTAATCTAATTCTCAGGTTAATCTACTTGAGAGGCAAGAGCTTCAACAGAGAGTTAAGTTTTATATTATCAATCGTGGGCCACCTGAGCATTGGCTTTTCTCTGGAATGTTCAAGCGCTTGGAATTGCAGAAAGCTCTTGGGCATTATCTTTCCTGGAAGGATAGGTGATACTTTGTATACTGTGAATTTTCTGAGTCCCCTTAACCGGATTTGTTTGTTAGGGTAGTAGAAATAGCAACATATTCCCGCTGGCTATAGATGTTTAGAATTTGTTCAAATTAAATTACGTTGAACAAAAAAGATCATACTGAAGCACTGTCTTCTTTTACAGTTTACAAGCTATATGAGCTGCAATAGACTCTTCAGTGGAAAGAGACCGAGGTCTCCTTGCTGCAGCATACTTGAAAATACCCTTTAGAACATGGCATTTCACTCCAAGTTTATCCACATTGAAAGTTATTTCTTACTGATCCCAGTTAGTGGAAAACGGCTTAGTTATGTTAAATTTATGGAAGTCATTTCTTCTGTGTCATTTTGATTGGGTCTTGTGCGCAAGTGTGACAAGTGTAGCTTTTATCCCTTTTCTCCTTTTTCTGGGGATTGCCCATAATTTGTACATAACAACTACTCCCTCGGTCCACAAATAATTGAACATTTTGAGTAGGCACAGTATTATGCAAATGCAAAAAGTACCTTGTCAAAATTTGAATTAAACATCAATGACCACATTTACCCCTATCAAACCGTCTTATTTTTGTCCCCAATAATATAAGGGACAATAATGAAAACTCATTAAAAATTTTGCAATTTTACATATTTTCAGATTGCATTTCTTTTTGGATATCCAAAAGTGAGAAGAAGTGTTAATTTTTATGGACGTAGGGAATATTTCTTATGCTATCTTGTTATACTTATTCTTGCATTTTGCAGGTATCCTATATTCTTTGATGATATTGCAGCGCGCTTGCTCCCAGTCATCCCCTTAATAGTCTACAGACTTATCGAAAATGATGCTACCGACTTCGCTGACAGAATTGTTCAGTTATACTCCACGTTTCTTCACTATTATCCCTTAAATTTTACATTTGTCCGCGATATACTTGCATATTTCTATGGTCATCTTCCAGGAAAGCTTATTCTCCGAATACTCAACGTGTTGGATGTTAAAAAGGTTAGGTGTCTGTTTATTGAAGTTTCAGTTTGTATTGTTGTTCTCAGTGGTTTAGAGACTGAAAGCTATGGAACCCTTGAAAGCTTCTTTCTTTTCATGTTATTTTGATTTCCTTCCAAAGAAATTCAGAAACAATGAACACAATTTTCTGTAATTCTCTAAAACTATGGTGCTTTCAGGATATTTCTTCGGAAAGTGTTTTGGGACCAATATGCCCAACGTCTCTGTCTTACCCCATATCTAGATAATAGTTGTGACAACCATAACCAAATATGTTGTAGATAAATTCTGTTCTCTTTTTTCTGTATGTGGTCTGAACTTGTGACTCATTGAAGTTTTCATTTTTCTTTTCCTTTTAGATCCCATTGTCGGAGTCGTTTGCTCAACATATCAATTCACCAAATGCACCAAGTTGTCCTCCATTGGACTACTTTGCTACCCTTCTATTGGGTATTGTGAATAATGTTATTCCCCCTCTAAATAACAGCTCAAAGTCTGGTTCAATGGCTGATGCATCAAATCCTCCCCGGGCCCCACACAACAAAGCTTCTGCCACTTCTCAGTCAGGACCCACAAACTCTTCTGAAGGCCAGAAGGCGTTCTATCAAATCCAAGACCCAGGCACAAACACTCAGCTGATCCTTGAAACGGCTGTCATAGAAATACTTTCCTTGCCCGTATCTACGTCGCAAATTGTATCGTCTCTAGTGCAAATTATAGTGCACGTACAGCCGATGCTAATTCAATCCAGCAATGGTCTACATAGTGCTAATGGTGCTGGGCAAGGTTCTGTTTTACCTACTTCTCCTTCGGGGGGAAGCTCTGATTCGATGGGTGCAAGTAGATCCAACCCTTCAGTGTCAGGAATAAATAGCTCGAACTTTGTATCTAGAAGTGGGTATACGTGTCAGCAGCTATCTTGTTTGCTCATCCAAGCTTGTGGTCTCTTATTTGCTCAGCTCCCTCCGGAATTTCATGTGCAACTATATTTAGAAGCATCACGTGTAATTAAAGAGAGTTGGTGGCTTACGGATGGGAAAAGGTCACTTGGTGAACTATGCTCTGCCGTTGGCTATGCTCTGCTAGATCCATCATGGGCAGCCCAAGACAACACGTCAACGGCCATAGGTATTCTCTTGTCTATCCATGTCTACTTTTATGGTGAAGTTGGAAGGAAAATGAATTAGGTGAAAAAGAAAATTGAGAGAAGCATAGGAAGAGAGAAAATTCAGAGAAGCGCCAAGGAGAAATTTATGTTTTGTATGGTCAAACCACCATTAAAGATTAGCCTAAAAATTCAAGGTAGAAACCGGATTCTAAAAGAAGATAGAAACAAGACAACCAAATCAATTTTGAAATTTTACTTCTAGAATAAAACAAGGTCCTAAAATCCAATACACTGGAGTTGTAACTAAATCTTATTATTTCTGACTTTTTTCTTCACTAGACGTCCACCATCTATTTTACGTGCTTCAAGTAGTATACTAAGTTTTCTCTCTTCTTATCTAATATAATTGTTAATTGGCAGGTAATACTGTTGCGTTGCTTCATTCTTTCTTTAGCAATCTACCTCAAGAATGGCTAGAAGGGACTCATCTCATCATCAATCATCTCAGGCCAGTAACCTCAATCGCCGTATTGAGGATAGCATTCCGTATTATGGGCCCATTGCTCCCAAGATTGTCCAATGCACATGATCTTTTCTGTAAGGTAAGAAAGGCTTCTTGTTGAGTTATCTAATCGCATCTCCTAGTTAATAGACATAAATGAGCTAACTGTATATGACTGGACATGTACAAGATATCAAAGGATATTATTAGTTATATATTCTAGCAGGTCTGGTATTTGGGGAGTTTATATGTTGATATGTGATTGAAAAGAGTATTTTAGGAATGTTAGAATTGTATATAATAAGTACATAAGATACATAGTAGTCAGATTTTAGCTATAGAGTCAAAACAAAAATTGTAGCAAATTGAGTATCCGAGAAATTATTTGAGGGTCACCTCTCTCTCGTTTCTTAGCAAAGTACCCACATTATTTTCACATTTTCAACTCCTCTCCCAAATTACTTTCTCGTGTTGCAGAAAAACATTGTCCAAGTCCCAGAGTTTTGCTTTTTCTTTTTTTATGGTTGGACTTGTTTCCATTAAAATTTAAAAATAGTTGCATGTGTGAGCAGAACATCGTTTCGTTGATTTCTTTGATTAATAAGCAAGTATTAGTAAAATCTCATCTTGAACAATTTTAGTTTGCTTCTTGTTTAGGGTCAAAAATTGAGTATTGTTACTATTGCATCCAGTAATCTATCTAAAGTTTACTATTTTTACTATTGCATCCTTTAAATTTTAACAATAGTTGTATGTGGGAGCGGAACACCATTTATCGATTACTTTGATTAAACAAGTATGAGTAAAATCTCATCTTAAACAATTTTAGTTTTCTGCTTGTTTAGGGCCAAAAATTGAGTATTGTTACTATCGCATCCAATAATATCTCTAAAATTTTCTCCAGACTCTGTCATTGCTTTTGAATATAATGGTGGATGTGTTCGGGAAGAATTCACAAGTGTCAACATCTATTGAAGCATCAGATATTGCTGATATCATCGACTTCCTGTAAGAATTCAATTCTTCCCCATAAAATATGAAAAAATAAACTAAGAATACAATATTGACATTTTACTGTGTATACAATTTAATTGTGTATAACTTTTGAGTTGTTGGTGTCACCCAGTCATCATGTTATCCATTACGAAGGACAAGGCGGACCAGTGCATGCTAATAGCAAGCCGAGACCTGATGTTTTGGCGCTTTGTGGGAGAGCAGTGGAAAACCTTCGTCCTGATGTGCAACATCTTCTTACTCATCTGAAAACAGATGTTAATTCTTCAATATATGCTGCAACTCACTCAAAGTTAGTCCACAATCCAACGTAGAATATATCATTTGTTGTGTTTAGATTGTAAAATCTTGCCGAGATATAGGGGGGCGTCAATAATTTTGATCTCCCATCTCCACATTGGAAGTCGCAGGGGCTATTCCAATGGCTGGAATAAACTTGTCGCTAACTCTTAGGCATGTATCTCAAGACGTAAACATGTAAAATAGAAATAAAAGGGAAGAGCAGAATGTAGTGATGTAAATGTAAACACAATTTCTGCAATTATTCTCAGTTACATATCTGTTGCATACTTTTTGGCAAATTCCACTTCTATATCTTGCACTTCACACCTTATATGAGTTTGGGAATTGAAATTTCATTTTAACATCTGGGTAAACTCTTTCGTGTACTTTTTGCTCACATTTTCTGGGAATATTGGTTTTAACTTGAATCTCACAAAATTACAACATTTCCCATTTGTAGTTTTGTAATTGAATCTTACTATTCTTTTTTATTGTCTCTCCATAACAAATGAGAGCCTCAACAAGTGAGAGCAGCAATTGACCCAAACGTGGAAATTGAAACGGATAATTTCAAATGTATTATTCGTCAAACATCACACCAGGATTTTTATTGTGGTTAATAATTATTAGTAGGTACGGTTTTGTACCAAGTTACCAAATTTTGCGTAGATAGGGAATGGTTCCGCTCTTACTTTTTTTTTCTAAACTACAGTTCAGACAATCTTATACTTTTGATTTG
>MKEJ01099607.1:0-22291 GCA_001753735.1 Embelia ribes | reverse complement strand
TTTTTTTTTTTAAGCATATGAAAACTACGGTTCCGATCGAATAAGAATTTGTGTGAAGTTTATTTTTCAATATTACAAAGTTACGTGATATTAATCATATTATATTTTTTTTTTTGTTTAATATTGTTTAATATATTATATTAAAAATTACAATAATATTATTTAATCATAATCGGTTTAACCACGGTTAAACTATTGTTAGACCATTGAATTTTGAACAAGTGCCTCACCGGTTCAATTACCGGTCCGATTTTGAAAACTATGGAAAACTCAAAATTTTAGATTTTTTTTCTACTTATTTCTGCTAAATTAGAACAATTAGAACTTAATCTAGAATTTTTTTCTAAAAATTACGAAAAACAGAGTATATCTATCAAAACAGAGTCTGCAATTGAATTCGTACATCAAAGATATGCAGTAAAATTAGACAAAAATGCGGGGCTAATAGTGCGAATTTTTATAATTTATTTACTTAATGCTATATATTCATCAGTATTTAGAATCAACTTTTATAATCAATTTTAAAAACATATTTTGAAAAACATCACTATTCTCAAACTCAGCCTTAATCAAAACATGAGGAAAGCTAAAAAGGGTAAAAAATTTGTATGGAGAAATGTGCAAAAATAGCACTATATATTAAAGTGAATAATATATACATTTATATATATATATATATACCTCGCCAATTCCTGAAGAAGCACCGGTGATAAGCACAACTTTCCCTCGCATGTCCTCTTCTTCTTCATTAAAGAAGAATAATCTCCTTTTAAATATTGAATTTAGAAATTTGAAAATGAAGAAAGTGGGTACGAGAAAACACAAAGCAATGTACATCACACACATAATAAGTGTATCCATGAACTTGTTATCCGAATGGAGTAACTTATACATGATGATTATTAGAGAGAGATGGAGAGAGAGAGAGAGAGACGCCGCACCGACCTAGCAGCTACGTGGATTGAGGGTGGGATGTAGTGGAGCCAGAATGTTAAACGGTGTCGTTTAGGGGTTCTGATTAGTCATACGACGTCGAATTTGGGATTCTAGGTTAGGTTATAGGATAACGAAGGGGCTCCTTTCTTGAGCCATGTTATTTTCTTTTCTTATTTTTTGGAATTTTTGTGGGCCGTAAAATTTATAATTGTGTAATTTTCAAAATTTTGGAAATTTTGTTTTAGGATGTTCATTATGGTCTAACGATGGAAATGGTCAAGTACGGTGGGGCAATGTTTTAACTTATATGACGGTGAATTACGGAGGAATATTAATGTTGGGTCGTCTTATTGACTCTAAATTAAAATTTTTTAAATGATGCTAAATTTGGTGGAGTGTACAGTTAACGTTGCGAATATTATTTGCCACAATGGTGATCCTAATCTCTGTCCATCGTCATTATATCGGGGCAATCATTTTTACTTCAACTAAGTTTTGAGCTTACGGTTGAGGGAAATTCATAGTTAACCTTTGTTGCAGAAACAAAGAGATAGAATAGCAAATATAAACGAGGTAGAAGATAGAGTACATATATGCCTTAATTTTATTTAAATCGTTACATTAATTTTTAGTATGATATGAAAAATTACCATGTAAGCTCGTCTTATTTATAGGAAATAAATAAATTAGTATGTAAAAAGAGATGTTTGTGCATGGTTGAATTAGACATAGCTATTCGATGTAAATCATAAGACGTGTGGTAGGTGACATCCATGAATGAATGAGGTTGCATACCATTGTCAATGGTAATATTGTGTGTAATCAGTATTGTGCACAATAGTTGATTTTTTTTAATAGACCAAATAGAAGTAACTGTTGTGTTATATTATTGTGTAAGAATATAACGTTTTTCATAAGAATTGTGTGTGTGCATGTATATTTGCATTGAAAACCATCTTTTATCAAATGGTTACCTTCGTAGAAATAAAAACGACTAATTTTATCGAAACAGATTAATGATTTAACATTTGAAAGGTACTGACATTAATGATAGTAATTAGCTAGGCATAAGGAATTTTGCAATATATCTTAAGTTGTATATCAATTAATGCTTGTGGTCATTTGAATTGTAGTAACGGAATGTATCATTTTTTGGATTTGAAAAGTGATTTGCTCAAAAAATAATATCATATAGAATTTACGACAAAAGCTAGCCACACCCTGTGTTATATTTAAAATTTTGATTTCTTGATGCTTCGACTCGTGCAATTACCAAGAACGAACTGGACTAGAAGAAAATGTTAGAAGTCTCCGGCCCAACCCTAGTTCGAGCTTCTAATAATTTACAATTATATAAATTTTTATTAAAGTAATTATTTAAAATTTCAAAGAATTTAATTTAGTATATATATATGTGTCCTGTAGTCCTTGCGCACTCGCACAAGGAGCAATGGGGAAGAGCGGTGATCTATGGGATGATTCAGCTCTCATCAACGCCTTCGATGACGCCATCTCCACCTACAAGGTTTCTCTCTCTCTCTCTCTCTCTCTCTCTCTCTCTCTCTGACGGTGTCATTCATTGTGAAGTACGAGTGTTTTATTTTTAACATAATCTGAGCGTCCTAGGGTTGGTCAGAGTTTCCATGTTGATTTCTTGCTTATTATCCATCTCTGATTGCTCATGTGCTGGGACACTCCCAGCACTGCCCTAAATGGTTCTCTATCCTTAATTTTTGGGATTAAAAATAAGAGCTTTCTCATTTGATTTCTGAGAACATACCCACCACTCTTTTTAAAATAAGCTTTGTCGTCATTTGAGAAATCAAATGAGAGAAATGCACCCACAACAGTATTTCTATTTTTCTGAGTTTATACAAAAATTTATAGAAATGCTACCGTAGGTTTTTCATTAGAGATATTTAATATTCACAATTTCTCTATTAAAAAGAAATTCAGCAAATCTTTAAGATATTGGTTACGGTTAAGAAAAATAATTTTTATATTTTATTATAATATATATAAATATCCTAGTAATTTTTAATAACTTTTTTAGAAATACCAAGACGTAGAAATTAAATGGGAAAGACTGGTGTGAATGCGCTAACCACACTGTCACTTTCTCATTGAGAAAGTAAATTGGAAAGTTGAGAGAAATTGTCCAAACTAGTCTTTCTGTTTTTAGAAAACTTTTTAGCAATGCAATAGTGACTACTTAAAAAATAATATTTTTCCATCAAAAGAAAAAACACACCAAGATATTAGAAATATAATTTTAAAATATTTTTATATTTGTATATTAATCAATCATAAAGAAAAGTTTGTTTAGAAAATTTGAAATGGTCAATTTCTATTTTGTTAAGAGAAACGGCTTCCTAACAATCAGATGTAAAAATTAAATGAGAAAGGTTAACGTAAATGCAATTCACAATTTTACTTTTAATTTAAGAGCATGTTGTGGGTGTTCTCCATATTTCTTGTATTTTAAGCTTGAGTTATAGGGATTAAAATTTATTGGTTTGAAATAGGGACTGATGAGAGTGCCAAAGAATTATAGATTGATAATTTCATGACAAGTATAGATTTATGATGCATATTTATTGCATATTCTATTGGCTCAACGGTCCATTTGCAACGAAAACTAACACGAGCTATCACTAAATGCCACGAGACTTAGGCTCGTGTGGTGGTAACTTTCAAGCTTAAGTTTTTTTCCCTTAAAAGTCGGGATACCTCTTTTTTTCTTTTCGATTTGAAAAGCTAGAAATTTTAAACTACATCCATATCCTTTTTCTTAGTTTGAAAAACTTCACTCCCTATTTTTTTTTTATTTTTTTGTAAAAGCTACAATCTAACAAACCCTCAATCTACAAAAGTGATGAGTTTAGTTCTAGAATTTTATGCCTGTTTGTTAAGATTCAGAATGCACATCTAATATATGTAATAAAATCTAGAATTATGTGGAATCTTCTGGAATCCTCAGTGAACGTTGATTTCACGAATGTGAGGTTTCAATATGCGGTTCATGACATAGATGATAGTGCAATATGCATGGTTGTAACTTGTATCAAGTACATGCAGTGAAATGAGAATTCCTATAGTTGAGAACTGAAAATAAACATTGTCTTTTTAATCTACTTTTGCTTGGGATATCATAAAAGTTGTTAGCATACCCTTCAAAATTTACTGCATTTACTTTGGTTATAAAAACCAGAATGAAAGAGTGACACTAGATAATATTACGATATGTATGGGTTGTAACTTGTATCAAGTATGAAGTGCCTGAGGTGGAATTGAAATTTCTTCAGTTAAGGAAGAGAACAAAATCATTTCTGTCATCCGCTTTTAATAGGGATATCACAAGAGTCCTTGTACCTTTTCAAAATTTGCTTCAAAATTTGATCGCAATAAGAATGTTAGTACTTGTAGTTTTGCTCCCCTAATGTAATAGGAACAAAAGTTCACAGATAAGCGTGAAACCTTAATAGATTTGGGTCATCTCCGTAAGGGACCTATGGTTATGTTATCCCCATGACTTTGATTGCTACAACCACTTTGATGATATTTTTAACTGGTCCATTTGGAAAATTTATTTTTGTTTTTTTTTCCTACAGAAAATGCATGGAATAGCCCAGCTCGATAGCTCTAAGGCAGGAGAACAGGATGCCAATGGCACTGGAGAAGACTTATCGACCTCTATTGACGAGAATACTGACGCTAAGAGGTCAGCATACAATTGAACTGGATTTCTTGTTTGATCTATGCTGTCTTTGTCAGGTTTGAAGCCGACAAATTTGATACTGAATTGGCAATATGGACTGTGTTCTTGAGCTGTATCAGAAGCCTTAGCTCTTCTTTACCATAAGAATAGACATTGCGGGCAACACATGCAGTAGCTCATAGTTGAATATCTTTTTGATGCTTAAATTGAATGATTTTGTTAATTATTGAATAATCATGTGATTTACTTCTGCCGTGTTATATAGGATTTATGTGTTCAAGTTTGCATATACATAACTTCGGAATGTGATAACAAATTTGTTTTTCTTTTTCATTTGTAATTCATGAAACAGTGATGATAACCAAAAAATCATACTCCATTTACTGCCTGTTATCCATTAACTGATGTATGTTCTGCCTGAGACCTAATTTTGCTTTGCTGTCTCTGTCTGGATTTTAAGGCTTTTCAACTTTATTTTATTCATGAAATCATGTTTAAGACAATCACTGGTAGTGTTAATCCACTTTTAATGAGAAGAAAATGTATTTCCTCAGCATGCCTTGTATTGTGGACTTAGTTGCACTTATTTTTGCATGTAGACAAGCAGAAGAAGATACTAACAAGGATGTTGCATCACATTCGAAACTAGATATAGAAGAAACCAGTAATGGACTACCAACCATAGAAAATCAAAGGAACGCCTCGTATGTTCAGGATGAACAAAATGCACATCAAGGCTATCCAAACACTCAGGATGCAGAAGATTATAACCAATTGCTGAACCGGTATAATGAGATCGAAGAGCAGAGGCAAAAGGTTATGCAGCAACTTGAGCGTTTTAATTACTGGAATGTCCAAGAACCTGGTCCTAGTTCACAGTGGGGGACCTGGGGTTGTCAGCAATATCCAGTTATGCCAGGCCAAATCAGTGACCCTCATCACTTTCCAGTTCCAACAAACCAACCTAATCACCCCAGTATCGGCCCTCCTTGCTATCCAGTTGTAACGAACCAAGTTAATCACCCGGCTGTTGCCCCTCCTTGCTGTCCCATTGCAATGAACCAACCCAATCACTCGATTACTGCCCCTACTTACGATCCATATGTTAATCAGTGCTTGGTTGCTCCATGTTATCTAGGTGGGACTTGTACTAGCGGATCTTCCGGATTAGCATGTAATGGACTATCAACATTTATAGAGGACAGTAATGTTACCAAAGCAGCATTAACAGCAGCAGAAAAAGCAATTTCCTCCTTGAACATAAAAAATCCAGGTACTACTAGACCGTAATTGTTATGGTGTGTTTAGACCTCTTGGATGGGAAAGACACAGCTAAGTGAGAGTCAAAATCGAAGAATAATGATTAATGGGGATTAAGAAAAAAGGAGAGAAGCTGATGTCGGTGTAATCTTAATTCTGCTCGGGCCTTGTAGTAATGTTTATGGAGTCAGGTGCATGCGTATCCAAGTGTGTCTGTTATAATAGTACTTTCTCTCTCTCAAATTTCTTGCAGGTAAGCAGGAGGAGGTGCGTGAAGGACAGTTGGAAGCAAGTGCCGCTGGTGAAACGGACCTTAATGCTGTTTTTAATGCTTGGTATACTGCAGGCTTCTACACCGGCAAGTAAGTAGTACTTACGCAGTTGCATTTCTGTGATTAAAATTTCTCTTTCGGTGCTCCCTATCATTCCCTTTTGCAATGAGGGCCATGAAGTCTGGAATTCAGATGCATTTTTTATACCATATCTCGTTCTTGTTTCATTGTTTACAGCTCATGCTGGGGAATTCTAAGTTTGTTATGTGTTCATTTTAGCGCTCTGAAATCTGAAAATCCCTCAAAATGTAATATTTTGCATAATTTTTTTTTAGTCCTGCAAAATTAAATGGAATTCCAAAAGAGTTAAAACCACAAAAAATAATAATAATAATAATAATAATAATAATAAATAAAAATAAAAATAAAAAATCATGTTTGTTTTATTGTTTGTAGATTGAATTTTTATTTGAACAAAATATAGTAACATTCTATTTCTATTTACTTGTCCAAATTAGTTGTTACTTATTTACATATACTAGATGGATATCACGTGCGTTGCACGTGGCATTTTTCATAAGGTTTCATTTTCGAAAAAAATATTATTTCTTCATGTATAATGAAAAATGTTATTTTATTCACTTAGTTAAACCCCGATAGTCATATTTGTGATTGAAACTTAGTATTGGTTTACTTTTCTCATAACTTCATAACAAAAGAAGAATCGGATCTTATTGTTGAATCTCCTCTTTGTCCTCCATGAGTTGAACTATGTATGTAAGTTTGATAGATGAGCATTCAACATTTTGCATTATGATGCAGGTATCTTGCGGAGCATTCTATTGTGAAGAAGCACCGAGGCTAAGTTTTCGACTGCATGTTTGCATGAAGGTAGAGAAAGATGAGGAGGCTTTAGTTTAGCGTCATGGAGTGTTATATAAGGATGCAAATTTTGGTAATTGACTATTGGTCAAAAATCAAAATCCTACCAAAATGGAAATGGGAGAACATATCTGTTTTTGTGTTCATTCTCATTTACACTGGGTTAAAAATTTAGTCTTTAAAAAATTTGGAAACAATTTTGGAAATCTGTTATTCTCAATGCAACAAAAAACACTTCATACAATTACGTTTTCAATAGCATGGAGGCTGACTGTTGATTTTCTCCAACCCTATGGAATTATTCTGTTGATTTTCTCTGAATTTATGAGGGAAATGCTAGCTCTGCTCCGCTGCTTTCTCCTTCCACGCCAGAAAATTGGAAATTCTTCAGTTGTACGGTGAGATGACTAACATGAACATAAGATGTTATAGTTTGGGGTAAAAATGCAAAAACAAGTCTTGATTCATAACTTGAATGGTTTTCCTTGTTTGACATAACAAAACACATCTTCATGCAATTGAACACGGTGAGACAATATCATAAAAGGGCTAGAGGCCCTAATTATCTTGTGAAGCTGGGGGGTTGGGGACAAATTAATAATTTTGTATACAACTTGTGTGATTAATTAATCTACAGCGATAATACACAATACATTAAAGTATTTATGCATAACAATCTAGATCAGGCTTTCACTTTTGCTGCCGCCTCTTTGATTTGCTCTATGGTGAAAACACCAAAGAAGTTGTCATCTCGAACTGCATTCACAACAGCTAGTGCCACATCATCAACACTAACGGGGGGAGCCAACAGCAGATCTGATCCCGGAAGAGAGCTCAGAGGTCTGGTGAAGTTTTCGGTAGCTTTAAGGAATTTTTCCAGCGGTTCCCCCGCCAAATCGAGAGGAATCTCAAATCCATTCACTCGCCTTTTCCCATATATAAAACCTGGTCTCAACACCACCCCTGCCAATTCATTTTAAAATGAAAACTCACAAAGAATGAGCACAAATAATAAATAAAAATTAAAATGGGTTTTGCTAACATGCTACCACGGTACATGTTAAGAAGCTCAAAATGGATGTATAAAAAAACATAGAAGTCAAATTACATTTGTAGATGTTAATGCAGTACAACTTTCTTGACGTATGCTTAGTATGTCCTCCAGTGCATGCTTTTGCTTTTGCCCTCCTAAATTACTTGGTTAAGTAAACGAGCAGGAAAGGTCAAGTTCATTCAAGTTGAGTGCACACTACCTATTTGCTCATGGTCTCTCGTTATCATATTCAATAGTTTTGGAACTGAAAAAACAAATAAATTTTAGAAAAGTCAGTTTGATTTCATGTTATTTGGATTTTAAATGAAAAAGCAATTTGGAACCAGCAAAAACTTCTCTTAGTCTAAAATAAAATGTTCTGATGTTAAATCTATACTAGAGAGTAAATCCCAAGACATTCCAAACACGGATCGAAGGAAAGTTATATTTGCCTACCCAATAGTAAATCCCAAGAGACTTTAGAAACATAGATCAAAGGAAAGATATATTTGCCTACCCAATCATGTCAGTGCTAATTCTTGTGAGAATACCAAACAAGAGAAACAAGTAAAATAAAGCATTTAATACACAAAAATAAAAAGAAATCTCATCATTACCTGAATTAGGATAGTTGGAAAGGACTTCAGATTCTGCTTTCCTTTTTCCAGTAAAATATCCAGATGAGAGTAGAAACGAAGGAAGATTGTAATCATGCACAGAGATTAAGACGAATTTGGGAATTCCTGAAAACAGAGCAAGCAGATATAGATTTCATAAGTTCTCTTAAAATACTGAGTCTTTCTTATTGAAAGAGAAAAGATTGAGCAGCCAGTGATGAAGAAAATCATGATTTTTAATATTTTCTGTAATACCAGCTGGGGGAAGGAAAAATGTGTAATTGAATATTCAATATATGTAACTAAAATGTGAATATTTCTGGTCTCGACACAAAAGCAAAAGTATATGCATGCACCGAATAGTCAGACGCAAAGTAAGAGAAATATAAAAACTACAGTTCTAATAGATTAGAGCACACAACACACATATAACCGCTACTGTACTCTATGACATGTAATCATCGTATCTACACAGCCACAGAACCCAAAACTCAAGGAAAAAGATAGGAATTACCAATCTCACAGGATGTAATATCACACATAGAATTAGGTAGCTGAATCAGTTTACAAATCGAATTAGAAAGTTTTGCTCTCTTGTTTTGTGTTCACAGTGTACGAGCCTCCCTATGCGGGGGATCAATGACTGGTTTGTGTTGCTATTGAAAGGAAAAAGATACAACCAAACGGCAATACTAAAGTGAGAGTCTATATTACAGCCATAACAAAATATGAAGATGGCAGGCTAGTGTGGCACATAAGAAAACATTGCTCCACATCAATGCACTCACGAATAGAAAGTAATCTAGAATAATCTTCTATTACTTCATTTAGCAGTCATTAATTTTATTTTTCAACACCCTACATGGTCTCAATTCAAATGACCAAATAATACAATGCAAGCAAAAGTTCCTAGATTTACGGAGATATAGAACATATTATGCTTGTAGATCCATTGCAGATCCACACTTGAGTCTCCAACAACTATATGAATAGGAGATTAGTGATATAGAGAGGTGATCTGGGGAGAAGAAACTTACCATACTTTTTCGCAGCAGTTACGGAAACAACATTAGCCTCGCCATTGATCCTTTGCATCTGTTCTTCACTACCAAAACCCCCAAGTGTTGAGATCACTGCCGTAGCCGCAGGAAGTACTTCATCCCAGTTTACATAAAAAACATCTCCTGCAATATGTTATTGATCTAAATGATCTCCTTCGCACAAAAACTTCTCACATTTGAACAAAGACAAGTTGTTAAGATTATGCTGGACAAAATATTGAATTTTTCACGTCTCAAAAAACTGCAACACAAATTGTAAAGTCTTCCCTTTATTTAAGTATCCAAAGGCATATAAGCTCTTCTCTTTTTTGCTTTGTTTTATTTATATATTTTGAAGATACGTTTTCATAAGCTCGTTTGCTTAAGAGATGATCACCATTTTAACCATTTTGCAATCTTGATTTGCATTTCCTGAAAATCACAAGTAAAAGACACATGAAAAGAGATGACAAAATTAGAGTGACATTAAATTATTTATTCAGCAAGTCACTCCTTTACATAAATTGTCACCCAATGCACAATTCAAAACCACTTATTGCTTATTCTAACTGCAGTATATTCAGTCAATTCTTAAGCCAAAGAACATTCATTTCATATAATTTATATCCGAAGCAAATACCATTGAGAAAGCTGTCAGCAAATGCTCAGATCATGTTAAAAACCTAATGAAGACATGTAAAGGAAATGAACGTGCCTGAAATCCAAGTCACTTGATCTTCCCATGAATTTGAGGATGTGGGCCTCCCTGACCTGCAAGTATTTGGCAAAGCATTAGATTAGAAGACTCATAAATGAAATTTAGAAGCCACAATCTTCTTACTATAATTTATACCATTAAAATTTGAAATGAGCCAACAAAATAAATTAAAAGACAATTGGTTAAAAGTACATTGTATTCCATAAAACAATCTCAAACCTGCTTAGACTGATGACCTCAATACCATTGGATACAGCAGCCTTGCAAATTGCGGAACCAACAAACCCACTGCCTCCCAAGACTACAACCTACTAAGAAAAATATTAGCAAAAATAAATTGCATTAAATTGCGAGCTGACGACTACTTAGAATAGAATCAAAATGAAAGAAAAGAAAATGCCGAACAGAATCCATCCTGTAGTTACCCGCTCAGTCTTAATGTCTGCGACAACATCAATTGTAGCTGAACTAGAATCTTCCTTTACACCTGCCCCAGCATAACTACTTTTGACACCATACCTGAACAAACTGTAATCAGGTGGTACGCATCAGCCTCAACACATAGGCAAATGAAGCACACATAGAAATCAAAGAACCTAAAGCAGGTATGCAAACCCCTTGAAAAACAATTCCAAATAAGCACACCTCTAAATACGGCTTATTTCATCAATGCACGTACAATTAGCTAAAAGGCTAAAGCAATCAGGGCATCTACCAGGGTTTAATTTTACCATCCTAAACAATGAAAACTATCAATGAGAGAGTTTTTCAGCAAGTAAACAATTACCTATCGGTTATAGAACTTCTATTCATGGTCTTGAAGGTACACTTATTTCAACTTTTGAGGATTGATGGTGTTTAAAATCTTAACTATAATTTTTATAGGTTAGGGTGATGCTAGCCACCATTGCAACTTGTGGTCACAGGCTAGTCACCTTGGAAAAAGCCTTTCTGGAAATGTAAATAATATTGTGTGCATTAGACTCTCCCTAACCCCGCAACGCGGGAGCTTTTTGCATTGCGTTGTCCATAAGTCCATATATATACATACATATGTATGTATATATACATACATATGTATATATATATACATACATATATATACATATGTATGTATATATATATACGTATGTACATATTTATATAGATATATGTACATATGCAGCCCATCTAGCAGCATTTCGTGACTTTTAAATATAAAATAAATACATGTAAAGAATGACTTTCTAATGCACGCATAGGACTTCTTTGGGTGCAGGCTTGCAGCCATTCAACTCCAGCTCACTTATTACATATTAAATGTATTTGGACGCTTAGCTTTTACAGACTTTGGTCTGAATTCTATGTTTTCTAACTTACTTGCTAACAAGTTTTAAGCCGAACCCAGCAACTTTTAATGCTTCATGAGCACATTCAAATAAACATTCTACAAATAAGTTCACTTAAATAGGCTTAATTGGAGTTCACAGATAGAAAACATCTACTAATTTAGCACACGAAAGTACATTCAAACAATATAAATTAAAGCTTAATTTTATTAAATTTAGTAAAATTAACTACAAGTAATATAAAAGCTTCGCCAAATGATTAAAGTGCCTCACTAATTAAATCCTAATTTTGTCTTTCAATTACAAAAATTAACTACAAAATAAAACTTTTCACTAATTAAATTTTTTTCCCCCTAAAATTCAGCAATTGAGTACAAATAATATAAAGCTTCACTACTTACTATCCCAAAAAGAACTAAAACCTAGTTCCGAAATAACTAAACTATTTGCATACACGGATAGATACTTTTAGTCACAACAATTAACTATAAATGGTTCACTAATTACAGCTTATTCTTTAAAATTTCAACAATGAACCACAAATAATATAGATGCTTCACTAATTAAAGCTTACTCGTTTAAAAATTACAAAAAATAAATAACTAAAGATAATATAAAAGCTTCACCAATTACTGGAACAAAAAGAATTAGAGGTTACAGAATAAATAACTAAAATTGCCTCAATGAATAGATACATACACGTACACACACACACACACACACAAAGAGAGAGAGCTTACCGGTTGTTGGAATGAAGAGCGAAACTTCACTAATTAAAGTTTAGTTCCGTTAAATAAAAAGAAATTTACAAAAGCTTCACCAATTAAAGGTTTTTTTTTCCAGAAAATCGCCTAAAAGATACAAAAGCTTCACTGATTACTAGCTGAAAAAGAATAAAAGCTTAATTCCAAAATCACTAAACTATCTGCATACACGGATAGATACAGAGAGAGAGAGAGAGAGAGAACCGGTTGTTGGAACGGAGAGAGAAATGCGGGAACGAAGCTCTGTTGACAGGAGCATAAATGGCGGCAAAGGATGCGAGTACCGCCATTGTTGTGGAGAGCGAGGGAGGGGGAGACGAAAGAGAGTTATTTATGATTATATTTAATAATAAATTAACAATCAATGAAATATTTTTTTATATATGTATTAAATATACTAATTTTAAAAAATATTCTATTAAAATTATTTATGAATTAATTACAAATAGATATTTGATAACTGTATTATTAAAACATGTTTCTTTCTAAAATATTTATATGTAATGGAAAATAGATTGATGCTTTTGTTTTTTATAAATGTTGACGCAAATTGTGTGTGTACGTGTTTTTTATTGGTGAATATGGAAAACAAGCTAATGAATATTAAAATTTGTTTGTCATTCTTGGGTCTCTGATTATTTCGTTTTACTTGTGATTGTAATAGTTGCATAGGAACAACTTTTCGTTTTTCTTTATATACTTTTACCAAATATATATTTTTTGGGAGTTAATCTGGTAATATAATAAAGCAATTTATTAATAAAATAATAAACAAATGTAATTTTTTTACTGCTTCTCTCTATTTTTTATATTTATCTTTTAATGAATTTACATATAGGTGTTATCAATATGCCACATCATTAATCTAAATGGCCAAAAAATTCACCAGCACTAAACTATACCAAAGCACTATTTTGGCCCATCTGTATTGATGAAGTCTAACCCCTAATTCTGGTGAGGACAATTTTGTACCTCAGAACATCCCCAACATTATTTTATCTCGTTTGTTTTTTCAAATGAAAAATTTTGGAATACAAATGTGTCGCATCAATTTTTTTATTTTTTATATTTTAAAAAAATGTATAGTAAATTTCTCAATAAGAAAATTTATTATTCACAAATTTTCTACTTGGAAAATATTTTTTTTACCAAATATTCAAAACCATATTAAGATTAAGGAAAATATTATTATTATTATTTATATAATTATTATCGTAATTTTTAATAAATTTTATAAAAACAGTGGTGTGGACAATTTGTAAAACAAGAATTTATGGTGGAAGGAATGGGTTTCTAGAAGGTGAATTGTAGAAATTGAACTATAAAACCAATATTTCTCATTTTATTTCTAAACCTCATTTTCTAAAAATTCATTTCTTCTAAAAAAAAAAAAAATAGCCATACGAAGCTTTCTGAGGTCATTTCTATGCATCGAAAATATTGATATACAAAATTAATAAATTCTAAAAAAAATCTTTTTCAATAAATATTTGTATATTTATTTTATTTTGGTACAAATAATATTATTTTTAATAAAAAATTATGAAAAGTACTAAAAAATAATATAACATTTATAGAAAGCTTTCTCAAATAAAAATACTAAGGCTCCGTCTAATGCAATGATTTATCGTAAAAAAATATATCGGAAAATAAAATTTCTTTATAAAAAATTATGAATCAAAATATAACATTTTATTTTCCATCATATTTTACTCCAAAAAATACACCAAACACTCAATAAAAATTTATTTCATATAAACTTTTATAAAAACCGGAGTGAATGCTCTTACCATTGCTGTTTCAAGGTAGTGCCAAATTTGGTAAATTGCACCTCCGGCCGTGGATGTTTATAGTTAAAACAATTGAATCCTCTAGTTTGAAGTTTTCTCAATTTGTACTAGCATGTTATAGATTTTGGCTAAATTGAACCTACACCTTAAGGAGGTATGGATTTATTTGGTTATTGTTTATAAATTTCAGTTTTTCTGTATTTTAACTTAAAAGTTTCACTATATCCGGTTGCTTGACTTTTCAGCTCTTGTTTTTTGATATTTTGACCTAAATATTAATATTTGTTTTATCTTTCTTACTTGTCAAATTATGGATGAAACTATGTAGGAAAAATTCTAGATATATCCTTACAATAAAATAAAATTTGAATTTCTCTTTCTACCAAAAAAAATTAGGGTGTTCTACCGAGATGAGACAAGTGGGTCCCGAAATTACGTAATCGGTCCACGTATCCCCATAATTACATATATGGTGCATCAATATAATTCGTCATATCATATAGCGAATTACTTAAAATATTTTACATAATTTGCCAACATTAATGGGGGAATTATTTAATTTTTCGAAAAACCAATTCACCAAAGTAAATGGTAAATTTGTTAAATTTTTAAATCTACAATTCACCATTCTAAAAGACGAATTACTTATATTTCAAAAAATATTTATTTTATTTGAGCGAGAAAGAGAGGGAGAGAGATGCAAAATCTAATTGGGGATATGTGTACATGTGTATATGTATATATAATTTACACTTTTGCTATCAACCTTTAAAAGCTCCTTATTGAGTCCCTAATTAATCGATCCATACATATTGAGCCCAAAAATTTTATTATTTTCCGATTTTGGTCTTTCCTCCATTCCTTTCCATCCAAAACTTGTTACATTAATTACACCTTAATCCTTGAGAGATCTAAATATTTTCATTTACCTCCTTATTTTTATAAAGTCGCATTCTTTATTGTAAAATTTTGAATAATTATTATTTTATCCTAATTTAAAAATTAAATAAATACATATAAATAATATATTCTAAGCACGGGTAAAATGATAATTATTCAAAATTTTACGATAGAAAATGTGATTTTATAAAAATGGGGAGGTAAATGAAAATATTTAGATCTCTCAATGGTCAAGGTGTAATTAATGTAACAAATTTTGGATGGAAAGTAATTGGGGAAATGACCAAAATGGGGAAATGATAAAATTATAGGCTCAATATGTATGGATCGATTAATTAGGGACTCAGTAATAAACTTTTAAATGTTGATTGTAGAAGTGAAAATGATACATATATACATAAACATGTGTATACATATCCCACTTCGCATATCTCTTTCTCAAATAAAATAAATATTTTTTGAAATATAAGTAATTCGCATTCTATAATGGCAAATTGTATGTTTAAAAATTTAACTAGTTTACCATTTATCTTGGCGATTTGGCTCATTGAAAAATTAAATAATTCGTCATTAATGTTGGCAATTATGTAAAATATTTTAAATAATTTGTTATATGATATGACGAATTATATTAGATGCATCATATACGTAATTATGGGCCCAATTACGGAATTTTGGGGCCACTTATCCGATCTAAGTAAAAAAACTCAAAAAAATTATGGGGTAAAGTTCAGGAAGAAATAAAATTTAATGTCTTTTAAAAAATAAAATAAAAAAATAGATAAAATAAAATATAATTGTATAATTTCAGATATATTTAAATTATGTTTATTCAATTTATTGGGAAAAATGATAAAATGACTATAATAATTGAGGTATTTGCAAGAATAACCCACTTTTAATACTGATTGCAAAAATGATTTTTTGGATTGTAAAAAGTTTAAAATGTCCTTCACTCATTCTTTTCCTCTTTTCGTACTCCTTTTCTAAATTTGCTTTCTTTTTTCTCTCTCTCCCCTCTCTCTCCCTCCGTTTTCTCATTTTTTTTCCAAATTAATTGGAGATGAAGATAGACAATTGAAAAAAATATATGCTCTATCTCTTTCCATTTAATATGCATCTCAATATTTCTTTCAAATTTTTAACAATACTATGCGATTTATTGGTTTATTGATGTTAGAATTTAAAAAAAATATTAGTATTTAAACTCTTTTTAACAAGAATACGATTGATTTAGTAAGTTATAATAATTGTTTATCAATTGTTCTTTAATATTAAAATTGAAGATTTGTGAAAAAATAATGAATAAATTATGAAAAACGGTTCTTTACGCTCTTCGAATTCTTCAAATTCTTCACGAATTATTTAAGCTATTCACGAATTCTTTAAATTCTTTTAACTGTTTTCATTTTTCTTCACATTTGGGCTCGTTTTATTTCTTTTATTAGCATAAAAGTATATTTTTCCCGTAACTTTAATATAAAAGTAGTTTATTGTGTCCGCACATTAATAGCTCAGGTCTGGGGCAGTTTAACTGGGTTGGAAGCTCCGTAATATCCTTTGATATAATTGAAATCCACCTAGAGTTTTGACTTGGAGAAGATGAAGTTCAGTATTTTACATTTTGACAACACTTTTACTTATTACAAAGAACGGGTTAATTTAATTTAAATTGTAAGAACTTCAATAATTTCAAGTATGAATATTGATATACATAGGCAATCATAATTCTGAACTTTTATGTTCAAACATTCTCACTTTTTTTTTTTTTAATTCTACTAGGGTTCCCTTCCTTGTTTATAATAATAAAAAATAAATAAAAAAATAACCTTCTTTGTCGTCACAAAATTTTCTTATGGCTTATTTTCCTTCTCAGACTTCCCACATCTAATTTTTAGGATTTGCAAGCCCGTCTCTCCTTGTCCTTAATATGCAAATTTGGACAGTAAATTCAAAATCGTTTGTTATGGCATTGCGAATTTTTCATATATTATGGATATTTAGACCCTCCGTTTTGTGTACATTTGATAGCAACACTTACATCTTCTCTGGTTACATCATTTTATCAAAAATGATTAATAGAAATTGGCATCACATCTTATGTTAGCTCTTTTGCAGTTTCAGAGGCTATGGAACAAATTAGTGTTTTCAAATGAAGTAATCAGTCCCGAAATGGCTTTCTATGCAGCTTTAATTTTATCTTTCTCAACTTGGGACTTGCAGAATAGTTAAGTAGAAAAGGGAAAAAATTAACAAGTATTTACATAAATTTGACGACTCCTCTCGTGGTTTTCTAAAATTAAATATTTATGGAAGTTTCGTAAAATATTCTAGGATAACCACAATTAAAATTTTAAAACATTGTCCTTTTAACTTTTTAATAATGAAATTAGTAAAATATGGAATGACAAGAATTCGATCTACAGTATATACGAACTTAATATGATTTTTTATGTGAAGAAAAATGAAAATAGTGAAAAACTTGAAGAATTTGTAAAGAAAGCATAGAAGACTTGAAAAACTTGTGAAAAAATTTAAGAATTCGAAGAGCACGAAGAAACTATTGTTCACGATTTGTTCATTATTTTTTCATTGATCTTCAATTTTAATATTTAAGAATAATCCATGAATAATGGTGCTAACTTATTAAATCAATCGTATTATTGCCAGAAAAAATTTACATACTAATAGTTTTTAAAATTTTAACATCAATAAACCAATAATTTACATACAATTGTTAAAAATTTGAAAGAAGTATTGTAATATCTATATAAAGAGAAATGAAAAGAGTATATATTTTTTTCAATTATCTAACATCTTCTCCAATTGATTTGAAAAAAAAATTGAAAAAAATGAAGGGAGAGAGATGAGAGAAAAAGAAAAAACAAATATGAAAGAGTTAAAAAAATAAAAAAAAAACAAACATTTCAGATATTTTATTTATAATAAAAAATTTAAATTTTCAAAAAATATTAAAAATAAGTTATTCTTGCACATATCCCGCTATTAGTGCCATTTTATCATATTTCCCAATTTATTCCGTTTACCGTCTGACACTATCTTTGCCGGTGAGAATTAGGGTTTGTTCGGAAATGGGGAAATCAAATGACGCTCAAGCTCTCTTCCACTCTCTCCGATCTGCTTATACCTACACTCCCACTAATCTCAAGGTCTCTCTCTCTCTCTCTCTCTCTCTCTGCTGTTAGAGTGATGTTTTTGGAAATAAATCCCTTATAGAAAGCTTATCTTTTTTCCAGATCATTGATTTGTACGTGGTATTTGCTGTATCCACCGCTGTAATCCAGGTACTATTTATAATTGGAAAATGGGTTAGATAAATGGTTCGGTCCTACGCTTTGATTCTATTTTCATCTAAAAGATCAACACATGCATACGATGTAATTATGTTTGTGTTTGTACAGTTTCTATACATGTTTTCTGTTTATAAATCATTACTCTTTATAATTTTGAGAAACTAAGGAACAACTTTGTTTCGCTGACTAATTTGTCATGAATTGGGATGTCATTTCCCAAACTGTCGAAATACGGACTAAATAATGCTGTATCTTTTCAAAATAAACACGTCAAGCATTTGTTTGTTCAAAAGGCGTGGATTAAATGATGGAGTAAGTAATTTATCACATTTTATCATCTTGTTGCTTTGCAGTGTGGGACTATCACTTTAGTCTGTCATAGTCCTGCAAAAGAAATGCTTTTTCACCTTTGATCTTTTTGTACAGGTTTTATATAATACATAGATACTTAAACTTTTTTTTTCTACTTAAAAGGGTGGGATTTGACAGAGCTCCTGTTTGTTTGTCCGAGGGAGTCTTTGGCATAGTTTGGTAATGCTGATGCTTTTCAAAATCTGTTTTTAAAAGTTGATTGATTCTAAAGCAGGTCTAATCCGGTTATTTGGGAATTAAATTCTGAAAGTTGCTTTGATGAGTATTGTGGTGTTTGGTGGAGCGATACTTTTTATTGTCAAAGGACAAAACTTGGTGTGTATGGGGAATATAGTAAAAAGGTTTGGGGTCAGTTTGGTAATTAATTATAGAAAAGGTAGAAGCACCATCAGAAAAGCAGAACTAGATTATGAAAAACAGGCGTGGAAAGTTTACCAAACATCTCAGGCTGCAATTTCCAAGGAAAAAAGTTAAAAGCCGATGATAAACAGCAATGCCAAATTGGCCCGTGGTTTCTTTCGCCCAGAACTGTAGGTCGATTCTCATTGTTTAGACTGGATTTTCATGTTTGTTAATCTGAGAGACATCGAGTTTACAGTGGGTTTGGGAATTAATTTTTGTTGAGATGAATTTTATATGATTGTTGCTCCCCTCAAGTTATGATCCTGGTATTTACTATTTATTAGCCCAGTTTAGATCTATTTGCTTTGGCTCAGTTAGCATTTTTGGAACAGAATAGGAGCTAACTTAGCAATTTTATGGTGTGAAGAATTGTAAAACATCATGAAAATCAGTAGAAAAAGAGTGTTTACAAGATAATGATTAGCAGCATTAGACTTCTTTTAATACCATTTCGGTGTTAATGATGGTGGACTCCTTGATCAAGTACCCCACAAGTGACTGGTGCTCGTCTATTGTTTTTCCAATATTTGTTGAAAAAGAACTGAATAACTTGATGACATGATCTATATTAGCAAAATCCAAATCTTTAACCTAAACTATTTAGGTCAGCAGCTATGGCTGCAAATTATATGCATGGGATAGCATGTGATGATTCCTTTGCTTCTGCAGTTCCTTAAGATTCAAAGTGTCCATTTTTTTTTTTTGCTGGAAATGAAACAAAGGATATATAGGAAATAAACTTACTGTAGTTTTACTATCATCTTTTTCAAGGCTTGAGAACTCTAGACACTCCAAACTGTTTCCGTGAATTAAGATTTTTAATCTTTTCATTTTCATTTTCTGCCACTTGCATATAGTATGTCATGGAATTTTTCGATAAGTAAAATAGTATGTAAATGAAACTTTCGATATGGATTGAACCATTTAATGAGATAAATTCTTAAGTCGATGGTCAGTGACCAATAGGGCAACAATTAGTTATTCGAAGGCTTAGTTTGGGAACGTTATTGCTTTTCAACATCCACTTCTAGTAGTTGCTTTTAAAAAGTTGATTCTATAAGCGGGTATAATCCTAGTGCTTGATAAATAAATTCTAAAAGTTACTTTGATGTTTGGTAAAAATGATGCTCTTTTTATTGTAAGAAGACAAAGTAAGTATGTCTGGGAAAATAGTAAATATCATTGAGGTTTTTTGGTAATTAATTAGTAATAGAAAAGGTTAAAGCAGATTTTGAAAGCACCCCTAAGGCTGCATCTAAAAGCACAGAAAAGTAGTAGTAGATTATTAAATGCTGGTGTTTTAAAGTTTACTAAGCACCTTAGACTACACGTTCGAAGGGGAAAAAAAGTATAAGAAGGTAGTAAATAGCAATACCAAACCGGCCCTAACACTCTAGAAATGTCAAAGAGGAAAGGAGAGGGGGCATGCCATAAGAAGTTGAACGATACTCTTTGCCTTTGTAGAATGAAGTTTTTGCTTTGTTGTTTATACTATCAAATGTTACAACATTCACTTTTTTGTCAAACGTCCAACAACACTGATAGAAGCGCCAATTATCTCCCAACTGATAAAAAAAACTAATTATCCTCTACAAGCGGACAATGCACTATAGAGGTTGTAGTGAGTATGATGTGAATTACCGCTGTCTGAGAAAAAGTTGAGGTAGCAAGTGAGATCTAGAAGGTATCTTAACTTGGCGGACTTTTTAATGGGAAATCGTTAGTGGTATGATTAAGAAAGTACATTGGTTGTATGGCCATCCATTTCTATGATAAATGTAGATTGTAGTTTTGAGTTTGTTAATATCATTTTAAGAGGAAGCTTTATTTTCATGCCTGACCTGTTGTTTGAGCATAGGAGTTTTTTTTATCCCCTCTTAGTGATATCTATTTGTGCAGTGTGCGCATGGGAGTTTCTGTACTCTGTGATCAATAGCTCGTTCTTTACTTGCTTTTTGCTTGACATAACCTTTTCTTATAAACAGGTAATGTACATGTCCATTGTTGGATCTTTTCCTTTCAACTCTTTCCTATCAGGAGTGCTCTCTTGTGTAGGTACAGCTGTCCTTGCAGGTAAGTAGATTTATAACTTCCGTTTATCTGGAGAATGTTCTTGTTGTATTTGAGGGGTTAGAAACTGATTATTTCTTTCGTAACAGTTTGTCTCAGGATTCAAGTTAACAAAGAAAACAAGGAATTTAAGGTAACCTCTCTCTTTTCTTCTCTGGAGTTTTCACTTTGTGTGTAATCTTATTAATAATGCAGGAGGTGTTAAATGAAGCTGTGTCAATAATTGCTATAGATGGACAAATTTAGCCCTACCCACTATTTCTTTCAGTAACTATTAACTACCCACAAACCTCCATGCCTCTCTCCCCCGCTTTCCCCTATCTCTCCACTCCCCACTTTTTTTCACAGGTGTAGCCTGTGTGCAACATTCTTTAGTTAGTTTGTATTGACCTTGAAATATGCTTGTTACTGTTTAAACTCGAGTATTGAACTGCTATCCCATATCAGGTCTGGATGTGTCGGTCATTTATGCTTTAAAAATTCAAGATAGGTTTCTGAAATATCTCTCTTTTAGTAGTGAATACGTTATTTTTATTTACACTTTAGGATGAAGTCGTGCTAACGACTGGGTAATATCGCATGCCTAGGCTATTTTCCGATCTTCCAATTAGAAGAATAACGACATCTCATTCATTGTCACCAGCGCAAATGTAGTACTTGTTTGGTTCTAACTTAAATGCTTGCTTACTACATTAATAATCAATCATGTGACGCTGTTCTCTGTCTTTAGCTTTTAAACTATTCTTTCCGTGGTTTAGATGAAAAGTTGGGAGCTAGTAATCCAGCTCTTAAGAGTTAGAAGCTAGAAGCATGGTTGCCAATCTCTTACGAGACGCGATACGATCATACGGTACGATACGACTCAGAAGGTTTCC
>MKEJ01099604.1:0-15004 GCA_001753735.1 Embelia ribes | reverse complement strand
TATAGGAAGTTCATTATATAAGTTAAAAAATATGGTCAATATTTTTTATTTCTTGTACATAATAAGTAAAAACCCTAACTTTATGTCTGTATAATTGTATTAGTATTAAGTTAAGGACAGAACTGTTATACACACCGATATGTATAAAATCTCTGTTCCTGAGTTAATATGGCTAAGACTACTAGTCTGATTGGAACTTTAAGCTGGATGTAAAAGGACGGGATTTTTACCCCTCAGTAATTCATGCATGTAAAGAAGCTGTTATTTATAGCCTATGAACTTAAATCTACATGAGCTGTATATGGGTTCAGCCAGTGGAGTATCAAATATGTATTTGTACTGTTCATATTGAAATGGTACAAACTATTATCTTTTAAGTTGCAATGCAAATGTTTAGTTTAAACAATCTTGAATTTGGTATTAACATAAAATTCTCTATAAGAAAGCAAACCATCTAATCAAATGTGTGAATTTTGCTTCCCAATTTAGATAAGAAGCAAAAAGGCGTGACAAATTATTTATGCTGTCATTTCATATTGGATGAGATTTAGTTTTTTTAAGGTTAGTACAATAAGAAACTACAAGAAAATATTCCTACTTCCGAGAATTAGAAGGCCATAAATTAAATTGTTAAATTGTTTTCCAGATATTTGAGTGATAGATTGTGGACTCTTAAAATGTAGAGATCTACAAGTTTGGTCACTAAAACTCCAAGTAGATGTAGTAATCTACAAGTTTGGTCACTAAAAGTCTAAATTTTTTTATTGATCTACAAGTAGGTAAAAAAAAAACTCTTTAAGTTTTGTAATCATAGTCCAATTTCAAAAGGCAAACTTATAAATGAGAAATGGCATTTTGAATAGAAGCCTTTGTCCATAAGTAAAGTATGGAAAGCAACATTACTTTGAAGCAATGACTTAATATATAGCTATAATTTTCTCAAAAAGAATGCAAGTGTTGGCTAACTTAAAGTAATATCTTAATAAAAAATTCCCAAACCCTTGGAATTAAGGCTTAGCTTATTGTTGTTGTTATTTTGTTGTCTATTAATCAAAAATATATTGAAATGGTAATTTTGGAGTATTTTTTCTGTTTGGCCCAATATTTATTTGAAATATTACAACACATGCAATACTGTGAATGCAAAAACACTAGCTATATATAATTAGTAAAGAGGAATCAACCTTCACTTATATATCTGCAAATTAAATTGATCAGGGAAATAAAGGAAGAAGAAAAAAATAAAATTTCTACCCAGAATTTGATCCTATGTTTTTAACAATAGAAAGAATTTCACAAAAAAGTTAATCAATCTTTGCAGTTCTCAAATTAAATGGTACCACTGTGTGGTTAAAACATTTGACAACTATATATCAGTCAATACATTTGATCCTACTCGAGCGACGCAAGAAACTTGATTACAAAATTTTTGTTACTGTGAAAACTTATTTTCCATCTTTTTTGTGGACGCAACTTAATTCCATCTTGCTTAATTTTTTTTATCACATCCAATTTCTTCCAAAACTTTTCATAATAATAAGGAACATTATACATATCAACAACTTATTCACCACAGACAATAGAAAGCCTTTGGATGGAAATGGAGAAGAAACAAAAAGCGATAACAACGTTGTTGATGGCGGCGAGTTTGGTTGCAAATATGCTAGTGATTGTATAACTATTGACTTTGGAACGAGAGAGCTAGTGTTCTGAATTAGTTTGAAAAGAATATTTATTATTTGCAGGAGGGTCTTCCTTCTTATGTTAATACCTTTTAATTAAGGAACAAGCCTAGTAGCTAGGTTTGCAAAATAAAGTCAGAAAATGCAACTTGTTTCTAAAAATAACCAGGAGAAATATGCCACCTCCGATAAATTTAAAGTAAAACGCATTTAGTAACAGGTTTAATGATGAAACCCTTTTCCTTGCCTATGAGCTCTGATATAACTAAAAGAGCATACAAATAAACAAGCTTCAGGGGCTGCCAAGCAGGAGTATTGCTTGGCAGCCCACTTCTTAGACATGGGTTTGTAAACTAAAGGTTGAGATTGGAAGATATTTTTTATTTAAATTTTGGATGACGCTCACTCTTCTAATCTCAACAAATCAACGGTTGAGAATTGATTAACAAAAACTGTACAAAACTCTTGTTGGGCAGCCCCCGGACTCACAAATAAACTCCACGAACTATGAGAGTATGAAAAATAAGAAATATCTAAGGAGATGAATGAGACATGGAACATAAAATGATTCCAAGAATCAACAAAACTACGTCAGGATAATATTAAACTTAAGTACCAACCAAAAACATAATGGTTTTCTTTCAGCGAAGTTGACCAAAAAAATAATTACTTACCCAAATAAAAAGTTGACAAAAAATTTAGAAGATTGAGGTAGTGTTCATGTACAAGGAGCTAATGTCGTCTGATGAGTTCAAGTTAAATGTATATGGATGTTATGGATATATATAGAGAAGGGAATGGGTAAAAAGTTCAATTCAACTAATAGTGTAGAAGTCAAAAGCTAGGAAAGTCCTTTTCAAATAGTGGGAACACACACTCAATGAGCATGTCTTACACAATCATTAACCGTGAATAAGGATTGAGGAAGAGAGAGTGGAAGGGATATAGATCATTAGCACAATGGAATCCAAGGACCATTGAAGGCTGTAAAAAGTAGATTGATGGGTGAGGAAAAGGATCGGGAGACTAGGTAGCTTGCTATTTTAAATCTGCACAGCATAGATTTTGCTAACATACATTAAAAAGTTGCACCACGAAGATCTGCAAAAATGTACAATATGCAATTTTAAGCAGCGGATTACCTTGAGGCAGTGCCGGGATGATGAAAACTCAAGGGCTAAGGTACTAAGGTAATACAAAAGTTTTCACTAGTACTACTAGTAGCCTATTGTACAGATATTGTTTTGATTGTAGTTTTAAACTTTTTCTTGGCTTGGAAGGAACTTTGATTCGGCAGACCAAAAGGGGAGGAGGTCATGGCTCCCTTGACATTCTAAAGTTTCTCTAAAATTATCAAGTAAATTTTGAAAATTTTCAATGATGTTGACTATATGCAAAATTTGAAAATTTTTAGATTCAGCTCGTTTGTTTAGTGGAGCTTATCACGCTTAACTTGCTTCATATTTGTAAAGTTCAGCTCAAGCTCGGCTTGAATTTTTTCCCCCTGCTCTTTTAGCATGCTCATTATGCTCAAATCAGTTCACTAACCATCAATTGTTGATTTGAACACTTAAAAAGCCCAACATTAATTTGAATCTCAAAAAATCATCATATAATAATATCTTACAGCGTATACATACAATATTCAATTTGAATTATATATATTTAAGTATGTAATTTTTTTTTTTAAATCTAATATAATATAAAGTTTAATTTTTATCCATCATCGGTGTAGAGATTCCATGCAATATAGGTGTTAGATGAAAGACATTTGTCTGCTTTTATATATGAAGACCACCACAAATACACACGTCTCTTTTATCCAAATTTGCTGATGGATGAAATTTCATACACCGTCGGTGGATTAAAATTAAATTTTATTATATATTTTTATTCAATATAAATGAAAGGAGCCGAAGCCCTTGGCAACCGAGCCAACTTGATTTATTTATTAAACAACCCTTATTTAATTGTTTGGGCTTGGCTCAGTTAAAAGTGAATGAATTTGTATCAAATCCGAATTTATTTATAAACGGATTTCTCCATTTGCATTCTTAGACAGTGATCATATAGTAGAGTTAATTCTACTAGATTTGAAAAAAGGGACATGCGCATGCAGCCCTGGGAAAAAAAGGAAGACATTAGCCAGGGGACTTATTAGAGGACTAAATGATTAGTTGATACTGTAAATTATTTAAAATGCTTTGTGTGTGTTTGAAGCTATCTTTTACCACCTGAGGCAGCTCCATGTGACTTCTCATTATGTATATGCTTATATGTATATATATTTGAGGCATAAAAATCCAAAAGCCAATTTTACAACCAGCCTTTTCACGGGACAAGTTTCGTGTGTCTGTAGCCATACGCAGACAAGTTTTGTGTGTCTGTAGCCATACGCAGACTTTATTCTAACAATATAATTTGTATATTTTTTATCCAATAGTTATAACCTATATTTTTGAGCCATTAGATCCTTAATATTTTGATCCAAAAGCTGTTCACTTGCTAAAAGTTGATTGATTTAACCACTAGTTATTTATTTACAGTTATAAGTCACTCCGATTTATATGATAAGAATAAATTACGAGATATCAAGACGTGTTTTTATCGTGATTTTTTCTATGCTGTTCGTTCCAACATATAATAGCTTGAGGTGTCACTTCATGTGGAGGTGCATCTTTAAATTTCTTTTGCACTTCCCTTCCATTAACAAGGGCTATTTTTTAAGTTTAATTTCTTCACTGAGTGGGCTTTGATAGATCAGAACCTAATATTTATGTTGGGCCTTGAGACACCAAGTCACCAACTCAAACTCATAATATTATAATAAAAAAAGTTGCAAGGAAACTTCTATTCGAAAATGATTCACATAAAAAAAGAATATGTAAAGTGTACGGATTCTTTTGTAGCAAAATCTAGTCCATTAATCATATTTATAAGATAGAGATCAACACAATAGATATTGACACATAAAAATTTACATTTTTATGTATAATTGTCTATTCATACATCATTACTAATTTTTATTTTACGCTTTTAGCTAGAAGGAGCTATTAAATGAAAACTCTTAGATTCTTCTCAACTATTAAAGTGTGGATCATATATATACCATCACAGATACAAATATAAGGCTATGCTTGAACAACATGGCACTATATTTTAGACTGTAATCTAGGAGAACTATCAAAAATAAACACCATTGGGAACAAAAAAGGAAGATATTTCAAATGGAACAGTACTCATTTCGTTAAATCATCATCGAATTTCTTCTGTAATTGCAACAAACAACACGAAAATTAGAGCTCACAAGACCTTTTCCCTCGCACTTACCTACACAATTACAATTAGAAAAACTAGTGCGAAACCGAAACATTACTAGGACAATCAGCCCACAACAGAAGCTTACGCTAGTACAACCGAACCGCAATAAAATCAGACAACTGAAGCCAATATAAAAAGAAAAGAATGTTTTTACCGAATAGTACAGACGCAGATTAGGATAAGTTGTAAATGACAACATAAGTAATTGTAAGCAGCACGAGGTACAGCTTTGAAGATGCACTTACAATTCTTGCGGAAGAGGTTTTTTGATCCCTGAAATTTCAAAAAAAATGAAGAACATTGGATCACGTTTAATTGCATTTATTTCAAGAGGGGAAGAGGGGGTCAGAAAAAGATCGTACTTCTGCATGTAAGCAAGGGCACCACAATAAAGCACGTTATCGGGAGCAGCAAATTCAGTTGTGCCATCTTCTTCACGATTTACGATTCTCATATATGTTTCTTGGCCCAAATACCATCTATCCAAATTTTCAACTCTAAGATTCCACGCACCAACGTTGTCGAGCGAGACCAGGATAGCAGTCCATCCCCCAGGGAAAACCTAAATATTAGAGGGAAAAAGAGGAACCATATTTTAGATTTATGTGCAGATATATTTAGAAGAAATGCAGCTTTTTTAAACATAATTGAGATAAAACACCGAGATAGATATGTATATGTTGCCAATTATGTCATACATTAATCGAGAACTAAAAAGTATTTCATATATAATAGCCTTTCGGAGTTTGGATCATTAAACAGAAAACCAAAACAAACTTGGTTGCTGACTACACAACTACCATCAATCAAGCTCTTCAACTTTCTCTTCTTAGCAATAGTCACTTGTCTGGCGTGTTCTTGCAAGGGGGAACAAATCGCAACTTAGTAAATATTTACTTGATTGCTATCTCAGCAATTGTCAAGGACTGAAGTGAGATTAAAATAGGGTTTGAAAAATCAGGTCGGAAAAAGAAATTACTCATAATGTTCTAGTGGGGATATTCTCCCGTTTCCATATTTATTTATGTAACTATTATAATCCTTTCTACATTCTGACACCTAGAAGCAACAGAGCAAATGAACACACCTGCGTGGTAGAGCGAGAGATCGCGTCCCACTTGTTATAATTATTCCTGCTCGCTTCTGTCCATTCACCATAAGCCATGCTGCAGTAAACACCCGAGTTATAACCATTTTCATGTGTAAATCAAAGCCAATTAAATTTTCATGTGATATTAGAAGAAAATTGATTAAGAAAAAAGGAACCGTACCCAACAACAAAGAACGAGAAACCGTCCATGTGAAAGCTCTGTGGCACAGTATCGTTGTTCTGAATTACGACCTCAATGAAGCCCTTATACGTAGCGTTAATTATGGAGCTGGCAAGCCTAAGGGGTCCAGTGAGTGGCTTATTTGGAAAGTCTAGCGTGTAATCCCCTTTCACGTTGAATTTATCAGCTAGCCTAATAGGTGTACCAGGGTTAACAAAAGAAAGCCCATTAAATGAACCTTGGAGTTTCCCATCAATCATTGTTGGTGGTAAGCTCCTCAATATGTACGATTCAGTCACGTTTATCATGCCGTAATGAAATGAGCCTTGTGGATTAGGTCGGGCACCGCTTGCTGATCCATTTTGCCTATTCGTAAAGGAAAGACATGAAGACAGAAACACAGTTAGTATAGCACTGATGGAAAAAGAAAATAGGTTGCTCAGACGCACTCAATACAATTCTTTATTTGAAAATATCATCAAATGTTCGAAAAAAATAGTGCGTAAAGAGCATGGAATTATAAACATATAACTAATCCAAAAACTCATCTCATTCATTTAACTTTAAATCTCATCATTTTTTTCCTAAATCATAATAGTCATTAAAATATACAAGTTTTTTGTCTTAAAAACTTTTTGAAAGTTCCATATGATAAAAATTATGGATTGCACTGGAAATCTAAACAAATTACATATCTTCCAGTAGATTTCAATTATACATACACGTTTTCAGACATAATACTGAATATCTAAAAATAAAGGCTAAAAATGTGGTACAATTAAAAGACTTGAATTTGCCAAGATCAAACAAAGATAAGGAGAATTTTACTAAAAAAACATCTTTGATACAAACCTGATGGACAAAGCTTGGTTTATTGCGAAAGAACTATCAAAAGCATCATTAGGTGGATCGGGCAGAGGGCCGCTTGCATTTCCTTTGGAATTGGAATAATGCAATACAGCTACACCTGTAACTCTCTGCCAAACAGTTTGATTCACAAACCGAGCACTCGCTACGATATAGTAATCACTACTCGCATTTTGGTCCATAGTAACCAAGAAAGTATAAGACTGGCCAACATGGATATCTAAATTTGAAAAATTTTGTTGAGAAGTGTAGAAGCCCTCAGTTTCGACAATAAGGAGATTATGGCTCTGAATTCGAAAGTTCAAAACAGTTGAGACCCCGACGTTGTGAACACGAAGCCGATATGTTTTTCCTACAAGAAAGCACAACATGAAAATTTGAATTTCAGAGAATATAGAAGAAGAAAGGAGTTTGGGTTGTATACTGTGCAAGTACCAACAATTCCCATGTGAACCTTATGAATCCATTGAACTTACGGGGGCCCTATGAATTGCCAATTCTCCTTCAGATTTTTTTACTGCAAATGTCTAAATGGCGAGGAAAAGTTTTCCAAATTCATAGGAGAAGATTAGAATACTTTTCAGGACAAGTTCAGTGCTGGAGACTAAGATATTTACATATAAAGTTCAAAGGAAAATGAGCAAGCTATTTTGTGGACAAAGAATTACCAACCATCAAGAGAAAAGAAATACTGATTTTAGTTTCTGACAAAGCAAACCAGCTGTACCGTTGTTAATAAAATGCTTACGATCAATAACTTGATGCCAACAGTAACAAACATGAAAACTCCATCCGGCAAAGATGAAAAGAAAGATAGAGAGGGACAAATTTAACAAAGCAAATGATAATAAGATCATCAACAATAATTACCTGGATCAACATTAAAAGTTTCATACTCAATTCCATCCGGGACAGAAGCATTATACTTGTAAGGCCCCTTCCCGTTTATCAGAACTCCATCTGGCATTCCAAGATCATTCCCAGCATCGAGAGCAGCTCTCAAAGCCTAAAGTACAAAAAGGTACCCACCATATTATATTTCTATTGAGAAATATATACGTATTCAAATTCAATAAGCAATTCTTAGGTACACTGGGAGTTTCAATTATCAGCCACTCAAAAACAATTGGTTCAAAAAAGTAACACTAACCGTATGGTTTCGAATGTACCAGTCGCCCATGGTAATGATGATATCACCATCAGGAAAATTATAAGGGAGTGGGATAATATCCCGATTGGTGACAATAAAAGAACCAAAGCCACCAGCTGCTCTCTGAAGATTCAGCGATGGGTAAAAAAAGTAACTGCCAATTTGGTCCTTCACCTGAAACTGGTAGGTCCAGTTCCACTTTGGGGGAATCGGACAATTCGTGCCACGAACACCATCTTGATAAGAAACTCGGCGCATTTGGATCCCGGGCCTGTCAAAAAACAACATCTGAATTATGTTCCTTGAAGTAACAAACATGAAAACATACCACTAGTGGTGGTCCGGGGGGGGGGCCACGAGGCCCCCCCAACCCCGGAAAATTTTGCAAAATATCTATGTAAATGTTGAAAATTTGTTATACCCCTAAACCCTGCTATATAAGATAGTACGATTCGGCCCCCTTTACCCAGAAATCCTGGGTCCGCCAATGCATACCACATGCGTTAAAACACTGTAAAAAATGCATTTTTGAGTTCTAGACTCCATCACCAATTCAAGAGAAACTTGGAATAAAAGAACACAGTTATCTTGATCTGCTAAGAAAATAAACAAAAATCTCATTCACGTAAAGATGTGTTAAAAAAAATTTCTGTTTCCAGTTCTGAAATCAGAAGAACAAGAGCAGAAACTACAAGCCGCAGTCCCTACATTTTGCTCCATCAGTCTCAATCTCAAACTATCTATAGCTACAATAACCCTCTCAACTTTTGTAAACCTATTACAGTTTAACCCAAATTGGTTACTGTGTTTATATTAACAGAAGATGTGGACAGCCGATACATGCTGCTCCCTCAATTATTAGTCATTTCCGTGACATAACTAACAAAGCAAGCAAGACGAGGACCAAATAAAACAAGATAACCCAACTTCAGAGGGAACCGGAAAAACTACCGGCCGTACAGAGAGCAAAATAACAGGACAGATAAATAAGCAATTTATTTCCCCCACCAAGTAATAAGCAGCTCTTCGTCCAATTGATTCTTCACGTTTACAACAACATTGTAATTAGTGGTAACATTAATAGGATTGGCCGGAAAACTGCCGTTAACCAAAATAACCTGCAAGCAACAAATTGGAAATTACTTCCGCATTATTTTACCACTGAATTAAACACAATTAAGTTGATCAAACTCTATTAAGAACAAGAATACAGCTTTATCAACCAGAGTAACAAATTCACCTCATCTAGCTACATTAACAACATCAAATATATCTTATTTATAATAAATTAGTGTAGCATCCTATGGTAAAATCATAATGATTTCAATTTCAGTTTTACATACTTGCATTTGCAAAATAAAAACGGGATTGCAATAGTTTTGTTTTTTTATCAAATATTTCTAGTAAAAGGTATCAATAAAAGCGATGTGTATGGTCCCCCCAGTATAAATCTTTAAACATCAACCTCCATAATTGCAAAGATAAAAGTTTTCAACTAATTGCAATGATGTGGCCTTAATCCCCTATGTGAATATTCAAAACCATAGCATTCCTGTCGGACTTTCTCATTTAATTTCTACATTTAACTTTATAGGAACACATTTCGCTCTATAGAAACACATTTTTTTTATTAGAAATTTACATTTTAAAATTTGTTCAAACCAATATTTCTATAAAATTTATTAAAAAATAAATAAAATAATTATTTATCATATAACTAATTAAACAACAATGTTATACTATTATTCATTTTGATCACTTAATTTTTTAAAAAAGAAAGTCAACTTTTCAAAAATTGAATATAAAAATTTCAAATTTAACCGTATCAAAATTTGCCATATTGTGGATAATATCGGTACTATAGTTAATTTTGCAAAAGATTGAAGATGGACATTCAAAGGAAACTAGGGGGCTGCCCATGCCCAACACAGTGGGGTTCGGCTTACATGTACAGGTCTCGTGTAAATTTTAAATTTAAAAAAATTTATCTAATCTCAGTTTTTTGTTAAAAAAATAAATGGTACTAACGCGATGGGCAGAGATTGCCCACCACACTGCTGTGCAGCCCGATTGATCCCATTTAAAGGACTAGCATTATTTACGTACAGAGAACTATAAATTATGCCGGAAAATAATGAAAGTGCTTCTTAATAGTGATATAAATGGCAGATTTGGCAAATCAATCAAATCCTAGAAACGCCGGCAACCTGTTTGATAAAACGCCTAAAAAGAACGGGAAACGGCCCACTAAAATTTTATATTTCATAGAATAATCCAATTATATATCACACAATCACAATCTGACAATAAAAAATTATAAAAATAATTTCTTATTTTTGGTAATTAAAATTACAAGAATAAACTCCCACTGTTGCATCAAATATGGAGTGTTGGAAAAAAATTTAAAAATGTATAAATACTTGGAAGAAAAAATATACATATATATATATATATACATAGATATATACCTGTTGAGGGACGCCGAGAGGGGAGCGTGTACCGTATTTGAGCTCCAAATCGATTTGGACAGAAGAGTCGGCGGCGAAGCAGAGGCCGAAGAGCAGAGCCATGGGGATCAACGGCAACAGGTACGAATAACCCATTGGCATTGGCATTGGCATTGGCCCCCAATTTGGAGATTCAACAGTGGCTTTCTAAACCGGATTAAGGAGCACTTTACATTACATATAGAGAGAGAGTGTGTGTATAGAGAGAGAAAGAGTGAGAGAGCAGAGCGGCTGTTAAAAGGTTTTTTGTACTGCCCTAAGCGATACCCTTTTCTGGATTTAGTGTACGCGTAATGGCGCTGTTATTACCGGCTACTGGATCTACCGGTTGTCTTCGGTTAGATTAATTATTTAATGAAAATGAATTACAATATATGTAGAAAGTGACTCATCTTAAAATAGAAAATAAATCATACTATCGTATAAATATTTATTTTAGTGGGTTGGATTTTTGGGGTTTTTATGGTAAATTTTTCTGTTTCCTGGTTTGAGTAATATGTAATTGAAGAGTGATATAAACAAAGAAAATTGTGTCAAGCACCTTTGCAATTAGTAGTTGCATCCTCCTATGCCTTGTTATTTTTCTTAAAACTAAATCCCCAAAGCCAATTATATAGAGGCATTTATAATTTTAGTATATGATTGCAAAAATCGTTTGTAAGAGAAAATTATTCTAGGAATACTCACGAGGAATAGCAAAGAAGATGTATTTGTTATTTCAAAAGTTCATCTTGAATAAAAGTGATAAAATTATAAAAAGAATGATAAGTCTAATTTTTTATTTTTATTTTTTTTGTGGGGAACTCGGAATATGTTTTAACATCGTCACTTGCTTGTGTTTAATTTTTTTTTATTTTCCAAAAAATCTCTTATTAATCAAATTCTAGAAGTGTTAGAATAATAGATTAAAATATAAGTTGATAAAAGTTCGCTTGTGATTTTTTGTCTCAAATAAGTAAAGATATGAATAAAAACCTCAAATTAGAAAATAATAATGTAAATTAAGTAAGCAATCATGAAATATAATGGAACTCGTGAGAATTTGTTTGATTTCCTTTTACATATATCGTAGATGAGTTTTATGTTTTTGTCTCTAGTGCAAATATTAGATGACTCTCTAATAGTATTCACTTTATGCTTTAAGATTATTTCCTTTACTTTAAACCTATACATATTTTTTTGGACATATTAAATCGCAATGAATTTTAAATTTATTGGCTCCAAAATTTTCTTGCAATTTTTTAAAAAATGAAATTTTAAGCGAGAGCCATTGGAAATTTTGTGTTTTCGGAATGCAAAAATCATCAATAGCCTTTTCAAAACTTGTGTTGAAAAAAATTTTGAAACAATACAAAGGCAAAGGTATTTTTATTTTTATCTTTCATGTCAAATTGGTAAAAATAGAAAATACAAAAAGGTAAATCTATACTGTATGGAAACTCATGAAAATCGAAATTAAATAAAGTTCCTATTAATACACAACATTTATTAATTATTTTAAACTTCACAATTCTGCAAATATGGAAATGATGTTTAAGAAGGCATTGTAAAATAAGTACTTTTTCCATCCCAAAATTTTAGTACTATATGGAAATCCAACTTATTAAGGGAACATTTATCTCTGCATTAAATTATTACCAAATTCTTAAATTTATCCTTAGTGTGATAGTATGTTAAAGGGGTTGTGAATACTAAAGCACAATAAATACATATAACTCGAAGAAAATTTAAGCATTTATATTTAGCAAATGGATAACATTTGGTACATACCAAAAATGAATAATAGACTAAAAATATTATTTTCATATTATACTTTTCTAGAATAAATAAATTAAGTCAGCATGTGCAGAAAGTATTATCCCAATCACTCCTATCAACTACAGTATTAAACAGAAATTAATATTTTTATCAAAAGCCCAAATTTGTAAATTTTTATCAGTGATCCACACTATCTGCCAACTGAAAAAGACTAAAAGACAAACTTCTTTATTTATTAGGCGGTTATTTCAACGCTTTCAAGAACAAGTGAAAGCATTTTCAACCGGCTATAGGCGGTGAAAGAGAGAGATTGACAGCTAATGGTTACTAATTGTTAATAATTACAGTCCAAATGCCAATTAATTAATTAATAACGTATTAAAAATCAAAATTCAAAGCATCTCCAACTCCAACGTTCGGATTTCTAGGATAGTGTCACATGCAAAATCCTACTCATCATATGTGGGACCCACCGAAAAGACTCATCCATTGCTCTGTTGATTTATTTGACCTTGAATTTTAAGATAGGATCAATTACCCTTTGCCCCCACGAGGTTTCTGACAATTTCGGAATATCCCCTATGGTTTCTGAAATTATATTGTGCACCTGTGAGGTTTGGTGGCCATTGTAGTTTATTCTAAAGTCTTCGGGGGCAAAGTGAAAGTAAAATTACCTATAATGAATAACTCAAAAATTTACTAAAATAGTATTTTTTGTATAGATTTTTTATAATATTTTGTTAAAGAAAATTATTGTATACAAATATGATATATTTTTTTAAAGTGATAATATTTTCTTTAATATTACCTAATATCAAGTTCAAAATTAATAAAAGTATAAAATTAAGTGAAGATAATATGGTCCTTATACAAAAAAAAATTAACTTGGGTTATAATTGGGGGCAATGTATAATTTTTGAAAACTTGGGGTGTAATCTGAACTTTTATTTTATTTATTGTTATGTATTCACTTCGTTCACAAATAATTAGATAACACGATTTTTAATAGGCCTTAAAATATAACATTTTAGCACCTGAATGTAACAAAAATATCAAATTTATCCTCATGTTGTATTGAAAAATGTAAATTTAATATTTTTATTACATTCAAATTTTAAATTGTTATATTTTAAGATCTCCTAAAAAAACATGATGTCCAATTATTTATAAACAGAAATAGTACAATGTTGAGAATTTTTTACAAAAATAATAAGTTTTAGAAATTATTTCCCAAATTTGATTTTTTTTAAAATATTTCTCAAAATATGTCACTTTTTACCCCAATTGGATGGAATTTGATGAAAAATATTAAATTGACTAAAGTATCATTATACTCTATTTCTCTCTTATTATTCTTTATTAGAAACAATTAATTACAAATGTAAGTTAAGCTTATTTTCTCATAATTAAAAAATAATAAATTACTTTAATAAAGTTTCTAATGAGGCTATGACCATCAATCAGATATGCCCGTACACCCAATCAATATAAGATAAACTTACTATAATATGTTATATACACATGTATAACCATATCATAATACTATAAATTAGTAAAATTAAATTTTATATAAAATCATACATAATCCAAAATATATATATATAAATATATATCTGTATAATTATAATATAACTTATCAAAATAATATTACTATATAAATATTTTTATAAATTTATTTATACCAATCTAAGATTTTTCATAAATTTTTAAAATATGATCTCAATCAATATTAATTTTTTAAAATATTTTTTATTATAAGATATTCGCATACCTAAAATTAATCTAAATAGATATTAATTTTTCGTAAAAATATTATCACATTATAAATCATGCCAATCGATATTTTATAAATTTATAAATAACTTTTAAAAATATATATAAAAAGATATCATATAAAAAATAAATTATCAAAACTAATTTAATAAAATAATAAAAATTAATATGATACGCAAAATAACATAATACACACAACCCTGTGTATTGCACGAGCTACACTCTAATAAATATTAACATACATATACATATACTGTATTTATAGCAAAAATTAAGAAAGAAGAAGGATGAAGGAAATTGGATCATTGAGGCAGCAAATACGGCTCGCAACCGACATGCTCAACCGTGGATTGGGGAAGTTGTGGTCTGACTCTAAGGAGGCCACCAATATCTGCTTGGCTAATTCAAGGCAATGTTATAAGCATGCAAGGGAGGGCAAATTTCGGGTAATTCAATTATTCGAAATTCGGATTTGGATTTTTTTTTTCAAAAATTTAGGTAATTTGGGTTTGGGTAATTTGAGTAATTTTTCGGAATATCCGAATAATGAAACGAAGTCGTTTTATGCATATAATTTGGGTTCGGTTCGGGGTAATTCGGATAATACGGGGTCGAGTTTTAGTGTAAATCGGGTTCGGTTTGGGTTCGAGTTTTTTATTTATAATTCGGATAATT
>MKEJ01099602.1:0-16787 GCA_001753735.1 Embelia ribes | reverse complement strand
AGATTTCACAAATTTTTAATTACTTATGCAAACAAAATAATTTACATGCATCATATACATTATATCATATATAATAAATTAAAAAGCGAAGTCTCCATATAGAATTCCGTCAAATGGCTCTCCGAAATATTACCATGTGTAAAAAAAAAAAATCATCTTTATAATTAATTGATTTAATAATAATACCAATATTGTTCAATGCAAACAGAGTGGGTTTTGCAGTTTAGGAAAATAATCTAAAATATTATTTATAATAATATTTTATTTCATTATATTCATTAATGTCATTAAAATTTCCTTTAAATACCATATAAATTTCTTACAATAACATATGTTCTTTAAAGACATTTCAATGGATTGAGGTTTCATTTTGCAATTGATTCAAATATTTAATATGTAAATAAAAAATGGTTATTATTATGAAAATAATCAACTAAAAAATTTAATGGTACATGGTCACCAAAATATCATATATACTTCGTTTAAACATATATAAATAAATAAATAATAAAAATTTTAATATTATATAATGAAATAATTGAATAATAATTCATGGCTAGTACGAAATTACAATCTAGTACATACATATAAAACTTATTTCAGAAAGATCAATTTATATATTGTCCCCTTTTTTTCTGGCTTGTCTTTCTTTCCTTATTTTTGCATAGTCATGTGCAACTTGTTCCTCAGTGTAATCAGAGAAATAACGAGTCAGCTAATCAAATACGGGTGTAAACCATTATAAGTGTTAAAGAGCTACTCTTCTATCAATAAAGCCGCAATGGAGCACCTTGTCTATCGAAAGAGTCTAGCTTTGAATCTTAATCACGTGGTGCAGGAGAGGGAACGGAAGAGCATCACCCCTGTAGAACAAAGACTTGCGAGAACGGAAACGGGAACGAAAACAAGAATTAGAAGAGACAGTATTAGCCGTTAATGAAGAATTAGATGAATGAGCTTTGAATATGGACAAACATGGCTTGGCTTAGCTCGTTTACGCCCCTGCACGCAAGCAAGGTTGGACTGTAATAATCTCATAACACAGGGGAGTAAAATGTAATTACTCTGCAACTTCAAAGCCACCCTCTCTGACTTTCCCAAATTAAGAATTATCGCCAAAAAATTTCAATAGATCCCATGGATCATTTTCACAATACTCTGTTTTCTCCGTAATCCCCATTCTAGCGAGAGAGAGAGAGAACGAGAGAGAGAGAGAGATTCACCGATGACCCAGATGGGGCTTTTCACATATACCCTCGCCGGCGGCGCCGTCATCCTCATCGGCGCGTGGGAATCCCTCATCTCCTCAATCCAAACCCCAAAACAGAGCTCCAAAACGGCGCCGTCTTCATCAATAACCTTCTTCTCAATCTCTCTCCTCTCTCTGTCCTTCATCCTGAACTCCCTAATCTCTCTCTCCGACTCTCTAAATTCCGATGATAGCACCGGATTAGTCCTCCAATTAGAAATAATCTCAATTTCATCGCTGTTTTTGCTCTACTCTGCTCTTGGATTAATTACCCATCTCACAAATTCGATCTTTATCCCATCTTCTCTCCTCAATTTGATCTCTCTCTTTGCTTTCGTCGAAGAATTTCTGTTCTTCTACCTCCAGAGGAAAGACCCGGATGGGATTGAAAATCGGTACTTCGATCTGTTGCTTCTCCCGATTGGGGTTTGCGTTTTCTCGACAATTCTCGAATTGAAAACACCCGGATCGAGATACACGAGGCTAGGGCGAGGAATCGGGCTGATTTCGCAGGGGAGTTGGTTAATTCAAATGGGTTTTTCTTTCTATTCGAATGTGATGGCTCACGGGTGCTTGTTACACGAGAAAAGCAGGGGAAATTATACAATCAAGTGTAAGGGGCACCCGGAGTATCACCGGGGGAGAGCTATTGCAACGCTTCAGTTCAACTGCCAGCTGGCGCTTCTTGTGGTGTCTGTGGTCGGGGTTTACTCTATCTTTTGTCGAAAGAGTGGAATTGGGGGAGAGTTTGGCACGGGGTATAAGCCAATTGGGGCGGAGATGCAGCAATTGGACGGGCATTCGAATTTCACTCTGGACTCTGATGATGACTTAGCGAGTGTGGGAGAAGAGAAGGGGATCACCGTGGTGACCGAATCGGCTGTGAATGGACATGGACCTCATTAATCTGTTAGGTAATTTTCAGGGATTTTTTTTATCATATTGTTTATTTGTAGCCGGACAAAGACATGGATTGCTGGGTATAGTTTGGTTGCTTAAACCTTGTTTTCATTTGTTGTTTTTAGCATATGGTGCCTTTTATTGTTGTTGCGGCTTTTATTGCAGAAATAGCTTTTTTCGAGAATCGGATATCTTGTTTCCCAACTACTTATAACATGAATTATATTAAGTGTCATCGCCACGTACTAGCAGAATAATCGATTTTCAATAAGATTTAGGCTTTTAGCACTTTGACTATAGGACCGTTTGGGTTACATACTAGCAGAATAATTGAACTTCCCAAGGGTTTTCCATATTCCTATTAGTTATGATTGTTTTGGTATGAATGTATGAACCTCCTATTTTCGCCATGATTTGTGATATATGGTATTGTTATTGTATCCACACATATACGTGTCTATTTTTACGGTTATTTTCAAGTTGCAACTCAACTAAAATGTGTCGTTCGCACTATCTGCATTCCCAGTATCCAATTTGCAATTCATTCTCATGACTTGTTTGGTTGCAGCTTATAAGATCTAGCTTCTCAGTTTTTTTTGTTTAGAAGTTGGACAACGTTTGACTGTTTAGCTTATGAGCTGAACTTATTTGTTATTTTAATCTAAATAAGCTAGACGTTTTAAGTTGGATGTAACCATCTTTTTTCTCAGTAAAAAATAAGCTTGCTTATTTACTTCAAAGCTGCAACCAAACCGACCCCGGTATCATGCGCTTCATATTGCAAAGTATGCTACTTTTGCCCATTCATGGAAGGCTTTTCCAACAGTTTCCACGAATTGAAAGTTAGTAGGTCGATGGGAATGCGTAGGCGAGGTAATTAGATTGACCTTGTCATGTGCTAACTTTTGTAAAATTCAAAATAAAAATGCTTAAATAATTAGATTGACCAAGTCATGTGCTAACTTTTGTAAAGTTCAAAATAAAAATGCTTAAAATCGAACGCAAGATAAACAACTAGTAAATGGTCTTGACAGAATCTAAATTTGAAATCCTTCAATTTATTGGTATGCAACAGAAACAAGCAAATGCCCTAGAGAACAAAAAAGAAAAAAAACTGAGAACGAGAGAGTGCTCCATTTATGATGGAAGCCATAGTTATGCACTCAGAAGTCTATAAGTATTATGTTATGAAAATTTATTCACTTTATTTGATTAGTTTTGGAATTTAATTATTTGCCTTCGAGTAGTATTGTTTTCTGAACAATACGTGCTCTTTAATACGCTTTGTTTCTAAATATAATATAAACCATCTAAAAGAAAGAAAGTATTCTAAGTTTCTGTTGCAATTAACCATAACAAAAAGTTGAAAAGAAAGTTCAATTCACTTAACATAGAACAGCATTTAAAATTATATGCAGTGTCACTTGTTTCAGAAAACTGCATTGATTAATCAACATGCATGTTATTGAACGAAAAATATAAAATTACTTCAAAGTTCGTTGTCAACTTAGACGTTGTACAAGGCCCTGATTCCTTGTATATCATCTACGTGCAAACCTTTAATGACCCCGGGGGATATTGAAGAAAACATTATTGCATCTGCAACAGAGGTATGCCCCAACCCTAAAAGGTGCCCAATCTCATGCAATGCCACAGTCTCAAGATCATACGCGTCCTGGACTGGGGCCACGTCCCACCTCTCATCAGCATCATAGTGAAACCTCCCGTTGGTGGGGGCAAACGCATGAGCCATGATCCCACCCGGCCCGTCGAACAGGGCTCCATCACCATGATCACCCCTGTGAAAACTCACTTTTATATCAGCGGTATCATAGGCTTGACCCTGAGAGAAGGTGAAATGTGTTTTGCTAGCCCAATTGTTGAAGGCATTAGCCACAGCTTTCACAATTTTGGGGTCTGTGCTTAGTGGAAAGGCGTATGTGAGGTGAGTCTGAGAGGCCGGCCATTTTTTATTATTCGGGAAAAGTGAATAACGAGAGGTAACGTGTCCATGACCATGGTGGTCCATACTTCTTCCTACATGCATGTAATTTGTACCGTTGATAATGTCAGGCACACCGCATCGTGGCATGGTCATTCTGTTCACAGTCTGTGAATCCAGGAACCCCGTGGGGGTAATATGATAATTGAGTTGGTATATTTTGATTGCAGACTCAAGTTCATCATCGAAATTGTCGTCGTGAGCATGGGTTTGATTATTGATTTGCTTGGAATGGAGATAACCGAATGTCTCGAGGTATGTTTTGAGATCACGCAAGCCACTGACAACGTTGCCCCTATGGCAACCTTTCAAATGATTGATGAACTCAAAGGGTGAGGGCTTCGGGGCTTTCAGATTATGAGAATTTGCGTGGGTTAGGAGGGATAGAAATGAGAGAAACAAGAAAATGCATAAGCAAAGATAAAAGCTTTTAGGTGCCATAATTTGATTTTGAAAAAAGAAACTGTGTTTTGATGATTTGCTTACCATGGTTGGCCCTATTTATAGATTATTTTGGGGGAAATTTTGGCTTTTAAAGTTGAATGACTCTTTTTAAGTTGTGTTAGACGTAATTGATGGGGAATTTTTTATAATTCCCAAGTGGAAATTTCCTCACGGAAAAGTATAGGTTCTGTTGATAAAATATACTAGTAACAAAATTATTCAACTTGAAAAGTGTTGTTTGAGATGATCTAACAGTAACACGAATATCTTCGTTTCAATGACTTTTAACATGAATTATGCCAAGTATCGTCTCCATGCAACATCGTGTGACACGCGATAGTCGATAACATTTTGGCAGGATTATCTTTAAGTGCAGTTTTAGCATTTTGACTAAAATACTCTTATGGTTTACAGATTTACTTGTGGCAAACCCAAAATTTGTCTCAGGTTTCTTTGCCTTGTTAGTTATGATTATTTCGGTATGAAACTCTATACCTTCTATTTCCGCCATGGTTGCATTTTATGATATTTCTATTACATGCACATACATATGCGTCGATTTATGGTTGAAGTTGCAACTTCAACACGCTGCTTTATTCATGCGTACATACATGTCGATTGAATGTTCACGTTGCAACTCAACCAAACTGCTTTCTTTATCTGCACACGAGCACACTTTCGTATTGATTTATGATTCAAGTTGCAATTAACCCAAACTCCGCAACATTCATACCATATGCCTTCCCAATATCCCATTGGCAATTCATTCCAAAGTATCATTCATTTCATACTGCTACCGTAATACGTCTCATTTTCACAGCAATTCCATCACACGTCCTATAATAATAGACTTGAAAAAAAGCAACCATTCATCTTTGGTTTACCCACCCCCCTCTACTTTGAGTTTCTGATGAACATAGTTGGGTTTCATCATGTTCTTTCTAGGTCAAATGGAGCATATAAAAAAACATGAAATTAAGTGTAATTTAACTTGTACCTCTTTTTGAGGAAATGGGGCTCACAAGTATAGCTAGAAAACTGATTTTCAATTTTTAAAAAATGAAGAAAAAGCACTCTTAATATACAATTTGAGGTTAATCACACTACATACAGCAATCCATGTACTATAATTATGAATTTAATCTCCATAAGTTTGGGTGAAAAAAAATTACTCATACTCTGCGTTTGCTCTGAGAATTCATAAAATGGAAGCGAAGAAATTTATTCAACTACAAACACAACACGACAATATTATGTGCACGTTTTTTAGCATACAACGATGTTTCTCATCAACATTTATCTCAAGATCTTCACCCTTATTCAACAATTTCAAGCATAACGATATGTACATATAACAACAATGGCTTCAAAAGCCGTAACATTCAAGGAGTTGCATAATTTCAACATATAGATATAGAGTACAATCTTCACTGCGGCTTGGAAAAGAAGTCGTTGATCTTGGGCATGATCTCGGGAGCCCGATTGCTCACGAACTTCCTGACAGAGTGTTGGGAATACTTTACTCCTTCGGCATAGTTATCAAGCACTCCCGCAGCCCTTTTTTCCTTATTCACCCTTTTATTTTTTAGAAAGCCAAAAAAATGAAAAAGAGACTGTAAGTGTAGTAAGTTACGATCGTGTCACATAAATAAGGAGACTATAGACAGAGAAAGGCGTTGACTCTCGTGGCCGGGATTATCGGTTTCCATTCACGAGCACACGCCTAAATTTTAACAAAAAATCTTATCGATGCGAGTGTGCATGACTAACAGTCTATTGAAACTTAGGGACTTGATTGATTGAGACTAAAATTAGAGGGTGCCGGTTGTCAAAAGACCAAACCTCAAGGGCAGCAAATGATATTTCCCCAGTACTGAAAATTATTTTCTCTTCATTTAAGTTCTCATATAAACAATTAAATTAATCATTCTTTACCCCTAAAACATGTGATTCTACGCACATGTAAGCCAACAAGAAGAAGCAAAAACCTTACACACCCTCACAAATAAAAAACAAAAGTAAAAAAAAAATTACAAACAAACATGTCCTATTCTCTGTCCCTTCACCATTATGTGCCACAGTTGATTTTTGTATCTAGCTTTCAATTCATAACAACAATTTTGTGTTACAAATGGGACTTGTTTGGTTCAATCGTATAAGTAAAAAGTACATTTTTTTTGGTATAGATGTACAAATATATTTTTTAGTAAAATTTTTAATTGTTACAGTATGATTGGTAAAAATTGAAAAAGATATATTTTTTTATATTTGGAATTGTGAAAAGTAATTGATAACAGTGTTTATGGAAAAACTATCAAAATTTATACTTGTGCAAAAGTATACTTTTATGTCTCAAAAGTATAAACAAATATACCTTTTTTTTACTACAATAAACATATATTTTTAATTTTTATTCTTTTTTTAATGCATTAAAAATATATTTTTATTTTTAAATAAAAAGGGAAACCAAACAACTATCCATTCCTTTTTGTAATCTTTTTTCTACAACTTCCAAAGAATTGGGAAACGAAAAAAGTCTTTGAATAGAAAAAGTACAAACTTAATGAAATGTTTCATACATTTTTATTCCAATTTTGCCCCTCATTTTATTTCATTATAACAAAAGTATCATATATAAAATTGTAAATTAATTTTAACTTGCATATTTTTTGTTAATAGATAATATTTCATCTTTAAAAATTTAGATTAATAATTATCACAAAAACAAAACTTAAGCAAGTTAAAATAAAAATATAAAAGATTTAGATGGATAGTTATCATAAAAACAAATTTTAAATAATTTAAAATAAAAATATCAAAATTTAAGGAATTATCTGTCTAACTATATATATTTAATCTAACTACTCTATTAAAAATACGAACTCAGTGTTTCATACACTTTTAAATTCCAAAAATAACCTTGAATAACAGGTCAACCAATCCATGCATGTATATTCAGAGTAGAGTGAAAATATCATTCATAATATTTTGAAATTCTGATGGAGCCATGACATTCCATTCATAATACCTAAAGGGCACTGTAAAAACAGTTTTATATCTATCTTTTTCATTAATCTGGATTTGCCAATATCCTGATTTTATATCAAAGTTGGAGAAAATAACAGTCTTGCAGCCTGTTTAATAAATCCATTTTATTAGGAATAGGATATTTTATACCTCTTTATTTTTATGCATTTTTATTTACATAAAATATTGTACAGCTCTAAGAAGAATAACTTTTTCTGATTAAATTGTTTTGTAAAAGATTTTCAATTTCTTTTTTACATAATTCTAAATATTGTTTTTTCATTTGTGTAGGTCTGGCTTTTGTAGCAATATTTTTTTCAGAAAATCCTGCTTTATAAGGAAGGGAAACAATATGTTTTTTTATATTCCATAACACATTTGGAATATCACGTAGTTTGAAATTCTGTTTCAAAATTTATACTTTTTGTTGTAAGGATAGATGTTGTAATCTTTGTTCAATATTTAAAATGACAATCTCTTTTTGTAAGAAATTCAGTTGTTTTTCTTTAAATGGAAGTACATCAAAATGTTTAGTGGTAATGGGCATTAGAAAAGCATAAAAATGGAGTACCTAAAATAATATATTGGACATGTTTCTGATAAGAAGAAAAGATGTAGAGATACATATTCCATTATTGCAGATAGAAACATTAGATAACTTAAATTTGATGTTCATTTTAATGCCATTAGCAGTGGTTAGTTTTTTCAAAATATTCAAAAGGTATTAGTCATTCTTGAATGTAATTCAAGTTAGAATATTTCAATATAAAATAAAAATATCAAAACTTAAGGAATATTCTATCTAACTATATATATCTAATCTAAATACTCTATTAAAAATACGAACCCCATAAAGTATTTCATACACTTTCAAATCCCAAAAATAACCTTGAATAATAGGTCAACCAATCCATGAGCGCGTGCGTGCGTGCGCGCGCGCGCATATATATATATCTATATATACATATCCCATTTGTAACAAATAGAACATAACAACTCAAAACGAATACCTCTAATACAATCCTATCCTCCATAGTAACCATAATTGTATTTAAATATTTAAAGATTATCATTAATCCCTCTTAGATAACCTATATACACGCACATGTATATATTTCACAAATCACAAAAGACCAGACTTAACCTTAACTTAAGGATTATGCCCCAAAATCAAAGAGATCGGAGAAGAGCCATAAAATGATGTTGGGAAAGCCTTAATAGCGACACATCATGTACATTTTTTATATTTATTATATGAAATGCGTACTCATGATACCATTACAAAAATTGATTCAGTGTTTGGATTGGAGGTTTGCTAATAGGGCTTTACTAAAAGATTATTATACGAGGCATGATATATTTTTATATTCGGATATATTTGTTATTTTTTTATCTGACTTGTGAATTTGATTCAAGTTTCCCTTTGTAATTGGGTAAGTATCATTTCAATTTTCATATTCATCCACCAATAAGTGAAGGAGAAGGCGAGCGAGTTCTCCGTCTCCACACAAGAGGTGATACTTTAATTATTACTCTTAAACGCATACATATAAATTTAATATAGAGTGTAAATATAAAGTTAAGCTAGAAGCAAGTTTTGTTCGGTATGTTTTACTTATTAGATACATTTGAAGCATTTAAGTTTTATAGTCATTGCAGCTTGATTGTGATATTTTAGTACGTGTTTGTGACATTTTTTATTTTTGTTTATAACTTTTGTTCAGTGTATTGCTTTTTAGATGTACATAGTATTTTTTTTTTTTGAAAGGTTCAAAATTTCATTAATCCAAAAATTTTATAATGAAGTATACGGCAACATCTGTCTAGCTAATACAATCTCCAAACAGAAATTACAACACAACTAGTTAGCATGAAGTACATATTTACTGTGAACCTCGATGATTGAGATCAGAAATATATAGCTTATTTGTGTATTTGATATAAGTTTGCTCAGCTTATTTGTGTATTTGATATACATGAATATATAGCTTTTTGACTAATTTTCTTTGAGGACAATCATGTTATGCTTTTGTGATCTTTCTAATGAAAGAGTTCCATTCAATTTTGCTATGAGCAACCGTATTGATATAAATTTGTTCTCCTCATATAGAAGGAATTCAAAACAAGTGGCACAAACATTTCTAAATTGATAAACAGGATTGACCATACAATAAATATGCATATACAATTAGACAAAGGAAAAAATTTATTAGGAGGAAATTTATTATATGTCTTATATTCTAATGTAATTTTTTTATATTTTGCTTTCGCCCCTGTTTTTAAAAAAAAAAAGAAAGAAAACAAAAAAACTTCAGCTTACATTACAACTTTCATTGACGTTCAATTTTCCATTTCCGATCTACGTTTGTGCATATATATATATATATATATGCGTGTATATATCACCTTACTTCAGGATTAGTTGAGATGTTGCGTATCAATTGCATACCGCAGATCCCAATGGCTACTCCAACGGCCGCAAAAAGAGGATACACCTAAGCAACATCCATAATTATATATAAATATATAAATTCAGAAAAAGATATCGAAAATGAAAAAAAAAAAAAAGAAGAAGACATATACGCAAATTCAAAAGAAAATGAACAACATAAACGGAGATCTAGCGAAGCAGCTTCTCACGAACCTCGGGCCTTAACCATCGGCTGGGATTTGATGAAGCCATCCGAGAGAGAGAGAGAGAGAGGGAGAGAGAGAGAGAGAAATCTGACCATCAGATGCCAGACTCTGCTTTTTATTACTCCATGGAATATGCGATTCGTCAATAATTCGCCACTCTAATTTACTAATCAATCCTCAAATTTTCAGAATGTGACATTAGGCTCCACCGAGTTTTAGAAAATGCTAATAATGGCCTCAACATCTGTTCGTTATTTCAAAGTGGTTCTCGAGAGTGCTAATGCTGACAAAATATGATTGACTTATGTTCGAACTCTCATACTATCCACTGTTGAATTTTCGGATTCAGAATTTTGTTTATTTTTTTTCAATTATTATTTTCTATTGAGCGAGTTATTTAGAGTGGAACGAGTTACATCGAAAAATTTAATTTAATGAACTAATGTGATTCTTATTTTACTTTATTTAACTGATCCCAAAATTTTTAGAGAAAAAGTATGGATGATTGTGGTGATCTTCCAATAAAAATTCACCAATAATTAGAACTAATGATCATGTTGAAGAATATTAATCAAGATATTAGCACATGTTATAATATATTATATTTGTTATTGTTGAATATATATTCTACAAAAATATTTTTGTTTCCTAATTATATTGATATTTGCTTTTATTCCTTTTATATAGTCTTGATACGATTTTGTTAGACTTGTCATTCAAGACTTATCAATTAGGTGTTACTCAAATCTTTATTACCACAACTTTTAATAAAATTCTCCTCCTTTATATTATTTTGACAACAGATCCTTGTGGTTCTGCTGTTAACCTACGGCAAATTTTTCAATAAAAAAAATTGAATTATACCTAAGAGTATTCCTAGTGGTCTTTCTCATTTAATTTATGCATCTTGCTTTCTAAATATTTATTTTTTTTATTAAAAATTTATATTTTTGAAATTCTATACACCAATTTTTTTTATAAAATTCATCAAAAATATATTTTTCCAAAATGTTAACAAAGGTTTCATATTTTTTTTTTTAAAAAAAAGAAGAAAAGATTTAAAAATAATCTCAAACCGTCTCCTTGTTAGCAAATGCGGAAAATAACAATTATCATTACAATTTAAAAAAGAGGCCCAAATGGAATTTAAGCAAAACTGAGGGACCATTAGTATCATTCACACGTAGCTCGCTGTGCATAAAACAGAGAGCGAGCAAGCGAGAGTAACAATTCGCTCAAAGATTCAAGACAAGGGAAGGGAAGGGCAAGAAACAGAAATGAAGGTGATAGAGAAGATCAACGAGGATAGAGTGGTGTTCTCGTTCGAGTTCTTCCCGCCAAAAACAGATGACGGCGTGGACAACCTGTTCGAGAGGATGGAGCGAATGGTGGCCCACAACCCGTCGTTCTGCGACATCACGTGGGGTGCGGGTGGATCGACGGCCGATCTGACGCTGGAGATTGCCCGGAGGATGCAGAACATGGTCTGCGTGGAGACCATGATGCACCTCACTTGCACAAACATGCCTGTTGACAAGATTGATCACGCCCTCCAAACTATTCGATCTGATGGGATCCAGAATGTTCTCGCCCTACGTGGGGACCCGCCCCACGGGCAAGATAAGTTCGTCCAGGTCGAAGGAGGATTTTCCTGCGCTCTCGATCTGGTCTGTGTTTTCTTTTTCGTTTATTATCGAGCAATTCATTGTGGATTTATTGACATCTTTTCTACTTTTTCTCTTTCTTTTTTTTTTTTTATTTTAGAAATAGGGTCAACGCTCACGATCGATAATGTTTATACGGTTTCTGTACGTTGGTCATAATATATGAATTATTTTCCTCATTTAATACTGTCATGTAATCATCTATTTTGTCCTTGTTATCTTTCTAACTTGTCTATTTGGTAAATTCACTCACGCTCACTTCCGAATCAAAGTTGTACAAATCTGTTGTTAGATATTTTGCGTTGATATTGTTGTTTAGGGAAAAGAATAATGCAGCTATTGCATAGGTGTTTGACAATTTCTTTACATGATTTTTCGTTTTATGTTTCCATAATGATAAACAATGATCTCCTATTTATAATTTGACTAATCATATTGTACAAGATAGATCCACCATCGATGTGGGATAAATGAACTATACCTCCCCAATATCTGATTGATTATCTGAGATCTGACCTCTTCCAACCCAATGTAGCTATTTAGTTTTCTGCTTGTGCTAAGTTTCATTTTCTAAACAATTGTTGTACGGAAGATTTGTTGAGCTCTTGTTGCTTTGGTTTTGTCTTGTACCAAGAGTGCTGCTTCAATAACTTATCTAAAAATGTAGTAATTCATGGTTTTTTCATTATTGTTATCATATATTGTTTGTGGGCTAAGCCGCACACTTTCTGTTAAACTTATTAGTGATACAAATATGCTTTTCATTTGGTTGGAGTTAAAGATGCAAATTATTGAAAGGAAAGGGCAATTTGAAGCAATTGAAACTAGGGAGATGGGTTTAGATTCTAGTACAAGCTGCTAGGGCCTAATTCTAATTAGGCAAGAACGTCTGAGGCTGTGTTAATCTGCTATTTCGGTTGTTTAATGTTTTATTTACTTGTGCTGTCAACAGGTGAAGCATATTCGGGCCAAATATGGTAACTACTTTGGCATAACCGTTGCTGGTTATCCAGGTCAGTTTCGTGTAGCCTTTGTACACTTCTATTGTATATTTACTTCTTTGTAAGAGAATGTCAAAAGAATTAAATGTTGTCGATAAATTTTCTTTCCAGAGGCACATCCGGATGTCATCCAAAGTGATGGTTTGGCTACACCAGAGGCATACCAAAATGACCTTTCTTATCTTAAGTCTAAGGTACTGTCATTGCATAAAAATGTGCTTCTATTTGACTTCACTGAGTCAAAGATTCACCCATGATTGCTCTTGTACAGGTAGATGCAGGAGCTGATCTTATAGTCACTCAACTTTTTTACGATACTGATATCTTCCTTAAATTTGTTAATGACTGCCGTCAAATTGGAATAACTTGTCCGATTGTGCCTGGGATTATGCCCATCAACAACTACAAGGGCTTCCTTCGTATGACAGGGTTTTGTAAAACCAAGGTTTGCAATTTTACCTCTATTTCATATACTTCATCTTCGAGTAACTACTAAATATTGATTCAGGGCTTGCAAAGTTCTGAATAATGATAGTTCAACTTGTAACAATTTCCTTTGGACAAATTAACAGAAAAATTTTAATTTCAAATTTTTTATAACTAATGACCGGGGAATCTTATGAAGTTTGCTGAAACTCGAAACTTGTTTGGTTTTGTGAGTATCTTCTGGGGCCTTTAAGATCGTAGGATCAGTTGATATTCTTTTTTGTTACCCTGGGGTTGTGGTCTTGTAACTGCTTGTCTCTGTTAGGTAATAGAAAGTAGCCAGTTACATTACTTATTCCATTTGTTGAATCCTGTCATTGCAAGTCCTGGGAATTTACTTTTACAAATGACTTCCAAGAAGAGGGTCTTCTATGAAAATATGTATTTTGTAGCTTCTTAAAGGTGCTTTAAAGTACAAAGTAAGCATTGGATGCTTGAGTTACAAAACCGTTGACTTATTCGTTTTTAATTATCCAAAAAAAAAATAATAATAATTCCTTTTCAATATTGATGTGCTACTATGTGAAAACAAAAAGAACATAAAACACGGAAGTGGAAGCAACACTCAATTCTTAGATATTTCACTATCAGAGTTAATATTAGATCCTTTGATTTGTTATTTGGAACAAATTAATCTTGCTCTGATTTTAATATCTCAACCAGAAATTTCATACTGTAATAACACCTAATTTTTATTGAAATTTGGCAATTTCCCGCAATATAGATGTTTTACTATGGGATATCATACCGTTCTTTATTCTATCAGTATATCTTGCATCGTTTTCGACTTAATTTACCTTTTTGCATTTGTCTGGAAGTAATATATTTGGGATTGGTTAAATTCTAAGGGTTTGGCAGCATCGGAATAGAATGACATACCAACTGCAGCTCTTCATTTGCAAGAAAACTGACTCTCTAATATGTAGACTCCTAGTCTGATTCATCTCCATCTTCTCCAAAACCATTCCAAATAACCAAAATTTGCGAGGAGAAGAAACAAGGAGATGTAAACCCATTTGTATGTTAAAGTAGGAAGCATGTATAATATTAGAGATGAAAGCCTCCTTGTGTTGGTATATTTGTGCTACATTATTTGTGATGTATACTCAACCAATTATGTTTTCCTAGCTGCTTGAAACTCCATAGATTCAGCAATCCTAATTTATTTTTCTCATGTAATATAGCCAGGTTTAGATAGTGTAGTGACATGTAAGGGAATATTGAAGTGGGGTTGGATTTGTATTGACTTCCAATAAGTCTGTGGAGCTCCATTCCAAGAATCTTAATATATAAGTACAGTCCTTATGCTCTATTTGGACTATTCATATTTGGGGATAACACCTTTAGAAATCCTTTCTGAACACCCCAAAAGTTTGGTGATAGATTTTTATGAATTCTTAGGACTTACTAAATGTATAAGTGAGGATTACAAACTTACTAAATGCATAATAGTCAGGATAACAGTCTGTGTTGCGTGTACTGTTTACTTGGGCCAATTATTTTTACTTTAATTTGTTACTTTAGGAATACATACCACTATTTTGTGCTCACATTTTGGAAGTTGAATGTGTTGCAAGGGTTTTTCTTTGTTTATGCAGTGGCTTGTTTATGATTTCTTTTAATTGTACTGCCATCCCGCTCCTCCCTCTCAATTTTTATGACACTATCATGTTGCAAGGTTTTTTTTATATATGATTTTATTGTAGGTTCCCGCTGAGATCATGGCTGCTTTGGACCCTATCAAGGATAATGAAGAAGCTGTGAGAGCCTATGGGGTTCACCTGGGAACTGAAATGTGCAAGAAGATACTTGCTCATGGCATCAAGACATTACATCTCTATACTCTAAATATGGAGAAATCAGCATTGGCAATACTTATGGTTGGTTTTGTGTCCTGTTCAATGTTTTGAAATAAGTTTTCTTGAAAAGTAAATGTTGCTTATGCATCAATATTCTTATCCAACCAACCTTGCAGAATCTTGGACTCATCGAAGAAACAAAAATATCTAGGGCCTTGCCATGGAGGCGACCTACAAATGTGTTCCGTGTTAAAGAAGATGTTCGGCCAATATTTTGGTAGGCAAAATTTAACGAAACAGATGTCATGGTCCACATTATACTCTAAGGCATTCTAGTACCTGCGTGTTTTTTTATTCTTTAGTTAACTTTTAGAAACATCACAAGTTCTTGACAATATTCTAGGGCAAACCGTCCAAAAAGCTACATCACAAGGACTACAGGTTGGGAACAGTACCCACAAGGGCGATGGGGAGATTCCAGTAAAGCATCATATGGAACACTAACAGACTACCAGGTAAATACATGTACATGAGTATTAAATGTTGTGGCTGCTTTTCTTTCTTTTCTTTGAGTCACAAATCTTTGTCTCTGCCACCATGGTACAAACACCAGCACCAGTAAGTGCCTTCAACTGCTAGCCACCATTTCCAATCAACCAACCATCACAAGACGGAGAGAATTTGATGAACAAAAAGCGAGGAACTTGACTGGTGAAATTTTTTCAATGAAAACACAAAAAGTAAAACATTGGTTTTGGCAGGCTACGGGTTTCCCTAAATTAATTGTTTGGAACATAACCTGGTGAAAAATAATGAGTTGGTTTTGTTGAAAATTAAACATAAAAATCGAACCCAAAGTGGTGGCTGGCAGTTGGATTAGAGAGAGAGAGAGGAGGTATCGACATATCGTAATTAGGTAGAATGTGAGTACGGGCTGCAATGAGCCTTTGGTGTTAGAATGGGGCTCAATGGGTTGAGTGAATAAAATTTGTTAATTGAGTGGCATATTATATGGAGTTACATTATTTTTGGCTAGTAAATATTTTTATCCGCTTTTACTTATATTTATCTGGAATTTTGCAGTTGATGATTTCCTCAGATAAGGTGTGAGGGTTATAGTAAATTTGGCCTCTTTTGAAAATAATGAATCTGCATAATATTTGCAATTTCTTTTTTTTTTTGGATAAGTGCATAATATTTCCATTGTTAATTGAGGGTAATACGGTAATAATAATACACGTTTGTTTCATTGTTAGTTGCCCTATTCTTGGTAAGTGAATCAGGAGTGGTACATGTATTATTTGTATTAATTTAGGGTTATAGTAACTTTGGCCTCTTTGGAAATTGTGGATCTACATAATACTCCCTCTGTTCTTTTTTAAGTGTCCTTCTAGCAAAATAAAAAAATTCCTAAATAAGTGTCTCTTTTATAATTCTAATGTATAAAATTGACAAACTACCTAAATTGTCCTTCATAAATAAGAGAGAGAGTTGATTTATTAATTATTTTCATTAAAGAGAATAAAAGTTAGTTATATTTATTAGGGCATTTTTGTCCATCTTACATTTACTAATCTT
>MKEJ01099597.1:0-10404 GCA_001753735.1 Embelia ribes | reverse complement strand
AAAAAGCAAAAAAAAAAAAAACTGTTATGGAGTGGTCCTTGAAATCCTGTCTGGTTTATTCATATAATAATGTATTAACTGTCTTGTAAAACCATATAATAATTTCGCTTGGATTCATCACAGGAAGGGTATGGCAACTTGAGTTTCTTCTACCATCTACTTCAAAAAAGAGCGAACAATCTTCACTCTACAAATGAGGTTCTGATTTGTCTTGATATCGATTAGTGATCGTTAACGGTTTTAATCGCACATCAGTAACCATTGTGAATGGAGTCGTCCAAAGCCTATTGATCATTGAACTGTAGAGTGAAGTAAGGAGTAAGAAAGTGATGTCTTAAAACTCTCTGTCTGTATACGGTGGCTACTGCATTAAAGAAAATTATATAAACTTATTACTCTTAGCTTAACAACAAGGATCGCATTGCCGTACCGTTATTGAAAAAGATCTTCCAGTAACAAAATCAATGAATTTCACATATGCAAGGTGGCTAAAGAGATGATTTCCAAGATCACTTGATTGCAACAATTTGAATCGTATTTAGTCTTTCTATTTCTACTCACCTCAGAGATTCCTTTTATCTTCAATATTAGTCCATTATTCCAGTACATACTTTCTTAATGAGATGTACATGTTGTGCGGTCGGGAGATTATATGCAGAAGGTGCCAGACCTGAGCTAAGAAGCGGAACTATAGGCTTTAAGAACTTGCAGAGAGATGCAGATAGGATTTGACTTATACATCCATGTGTAGATCAGAATCCGACACTAAAGAGAGAACCGTTATATAAACTATGATATGATTTATGGATAGCCCGGGTGCAGTGACTGCTATCCCATAAATGATGGGACTATATACACCTATGGGATTTCTTATTATTTGGAAATGAAGCAAAAACAGGCCTTCAAGGACAATCTATCATGACAGGTTGAAAACATGCCCTTTCAAAGCGTGAGACTGCCCTGTGAGGCTTTGTAGCTCCCAACTAGGCTATAATCTTGAAAGCTGTTCTACTTAAAAATGGCTTTTAGTCAAAGTCACGATGAGATCAAGCTTGCTTACGGTTGGACTCGCACATGGATTTTTTCCTTCTCATCATCGATTTGTGAAAAAGGCTAAAGAACAACTTTTGGTACCACCAACTGGAGATCTTAAAAACCCTATGGATTTGGTTGGAATCAAACCGAATCTGAGCCTTTCCTAACAATTCCCAAAAATTCGTAATTGGACTTAAGCAACCACAAAACTGAACCAATTTGAACCTCTGATTACCAAGAAATAAAATAAAATGAAATGGTCCTTCAAATCTCCTTGCGTGATTAATCTCTTAATTTTCTTGGAATAGAGATGCACTACTGGTTGATGCTCTAGAGGGCACAACTCTTTTCGTTTGAATTGTTCCAAAACTTAATTTTATAGACTTAATATTAAATAATGTATTGTCCTGTAACACCATATAATAATTTCGGATGGAATCACCACAGAAAATACAACTGATAGGCCAAAAAGTAGAGAGGATATGGCAACTTGAGTTTCTTATACTATCTACTTTAATAATCAGAGTTAACAAACTTCACTTCAACGCCTTTCGGAATTGTAAACAGAAAATTGGTTTCTTACTTTTAACAGAAAACTGGAAAATGGTGTTCTTCCAAGCATGGCCGAAAATAGCTAGATATCTAGCAAATCGATAAACATCCAAGAGGGAGGAACTCCAACCACACTAGACACACTCAATAGGGGAAACACAAGGATCCAGATAATACACTAAAAACATAATTTATATGGGACAAAATTTTGACCAAAAACTGAAGGCATGATTCAGCTACAAAATTCTTCCTTTTAAAATCTGATACTTCTGCTGATTCCTGCATTAATTCCAGATATTTCGCCACCATAAGGACCCATAGGCTTCTTGATATCCCGTACCTGTCCTTTCCGACGCACAACAGCTTTCTGGTGCTTCAACTGTAGAAATTGAAGAGAGATAGAATTAAAAAAAATAAGTAACGTGATTTACCAAGAATATGAGACTAAATATATCTTACATACCTTGTACTTCTTTCTAGGGTTCTTGATCAGCTTCTTCCGAGGGCGAGTCAATCCTCTATTCTTTTCCATCTGTTGCATCAGATAGCAAAAATAACAGATTGTGCATTTTAAAAAAAAGAACGATATTCTTATAGATTTTTTCCAAATATAATCAAAATAAAAATGATGTAAGAGGTGCCACTTGAAATTCTGCGAATCAATGGAGGATATCTGATTTGGAGTGGCAACTAAAGAGGCCCAATCACTCTGCAAAGCGGCATTTTTATAATACCTTAAATCATATTTTTGCATATATCCAATTTTTTTCTTTTTCTTCTTTCTTTTTTTCAAAACAGAAAAGCTAAACAGTTTCCTACGCGATATGCAAAACAGAAAAATTATGCATATAAACACTGATCAAAGTAGCCACACTTGGCACTCCAGCTTCCAAATTAGTACACTAATATCTAGTTTCTAAATCACCATCATTCAAGAACAATTTACAAATTGATAAATGCATGAGATGAGGGTATCCTTACTTGAGAACTGATATGGCGCTTTCCATCTGCCAGAGTTTCTTCAGGCACAGATGGGATTGCTGGTGTTCTGCAACAACAAAACAAAGCAATATATGAGAGAGAGAAAGGTGACAAAAAGTACAAGAAGTTTTTCCATCTCAAAAAAACAAAGCAACCCACAAATCTCAAAAAAGCAAAGAAACCAACAAAATGCATGTGCACCATACAAGGGTAGACAGAGATAAACCAGATCCTGACTTTCATAAAACACACGTCTTTGAACAACATTTATGCCTCACTAGGAACCTGGAATATGTGTTTTATGCAGGTGCTTATTTCATGATTCTCTCGATTTAAATTGTTACCATGATACTCAAATTCTAAATTTGGGGCGAAATGAGATCAAGTATTAAGGTGATTGTGTTGTAAACAACTCAAAACATTCGGTAGATTTATATCTACTGTTATCACATATATTTTTCCTACACAAGGAGCCAAAGTATACGACAAGCGATGTGTAAGTAGTAAACCCAAAATTTTAAGATGTCAATAAAATCCAAGGTCAGCATTTTTCATTCTTCAATTTCTACTAGTGTATCACATTACCATATTCCACTATGCTAATAGAGTTGAATTCATATGCTGGAAAGTGGAAACAAGAAAAAATCACCAACCTGGAATACAACTCTGCTTTGGCAGCATGTTTTGCAGCTCGTTGTTGTTTTACTTGTCTGTATAAATCATCTTCCGACTCGGATTCACCACCCCCGGCCATATCAGTATCTTCGTCACCCTTGAAATTTTCAGGTTCATCTCCATCTCCATAATCATCATCTGTGGACTTTATTCCAGCTCGTGCAAGAACTCGAAGCTCATGTTTCCTCCGCCTTTCTCCAATGTCATCCCGCCTGGGTAAATCATCATCACCAGAAATAGTCTGCCACAAAAATCATGTGCAGGGAGATCCAAATCATAAAGAATGAACTTTAAATATTCTTTTTCTTAGCTAAAAGCGCAACCAAAAGAAAATGTAGTCAAGTACATGAAAATAGGAGGAGAAATTGGACAGGCTGGCACTAAACGTTTCCGATAGAGGTGGACCATACCCTAATGTAACGGGCCTAAAGTGAATTCAGAAGATTCACCAATTTAAATCTGGTTTATCTTAGCAGTGATTTACTAATGTATTTTCACAAGATAATAAACTCCAAAACAAATAATCAGAAGTTTATTTCGACAAAAGTAATTACATTTTAGAGCACAAATCTAGCACTGTGATACACTTATTGGTTTGTTTTAGTCAGACAAGTGCGCAGGCAGGCGCATAGCACCTACGGCGATAAGGTGTTTTGGCTTTTGACAACACTGGAGATAAAGGAAGTTCACGACTCTAACCTTTGGCTTTTGCATCTGAGGAGTTACAAGTTGAGAAAGTTTGCTTGAATGCTGGGTTGTTGCCTTCTCCTTGCTCTTGTCAGCATCATCATCATCAAAATCAGCTAAAGTCACAAATTGTCTGTTCAACCACAAAATGCGTAATTAATACCAGGAACCATAGGAGAAATATTGAACTGGTGACCCAAGTGAAAATGGTACCCATTCATGAGTTGTTGATACTTTTGCACTTTTTCGTGCTTTGATGTAATGGAACTGTAAAGACCCTTCTGCTTCAATTTTTCCTCCAAAGAAGCTCTTACTTTTAACATTTCCATACTCTGGATACCAACATGTTCGCTCTGTATCAGTTGAAACTCAAAATGTCAGACAAGAGTCAGACAATATACCATTCAAGAAACAGATAAAAAAAAAATTACAACTACCGTAGTCCTTGTACTATGATAGTACTTCTATCTCTAGTAAAGAAAACAAATAGTTATGCAGTAACAGTGGAGGTAAAGCGGTGGTCATAATAACAGTAACTGGTAGTGCAAAAAGTTTTTTAGCTATAAAATATACATGACTCACCGAATCTTTCAATTTTCTTCTTTTCTTCTCGTTTTCCTGGGAAGAATCCACCTTCACTACCTGAGCAGCTTCATGAGACTAGACAAACAATGGGAAGAATTTTAAGAAGCTTATAAAATCAATTAAAACAATAATGAGATGCAACCAAGAGTTACTAACCACCACTGCTACTTCTAGTGTTCCATTGGGAACTTTGTTGCTAGTCATGCTAGGAGTAGACGTCAAAGTAACATCATCTTTCTGTAACTTCATCACAGATTCAATGTGCTGTTGCTTCATCAGAACATCCTCAAGCTCAGATGGGAGATTTTCATCAAGTTGTTTCATCTGAGATATTGGAAGTTTAAACAGAGAATACAAGTCATATGGAGACAAATTATTGCGTGAATCAATATGAATTCTTTTCACACATTAGATTTACCTTGTCCAACAAGTTTTTGATCTCTACAAGGCGGCCAATGACTGGATGATCTCGAACTGGCTGTCCTTCAGACTTGAGAAGAAGGTAAAAGGTAATAGCTTGGCAATACGCCAGTAGGAGACGCTGTTTGACTTCCAAATAATGCAGACCTCCCCTCGCATTGCCCATATCTTTAACCTTCACAAGCACAAAAAGAATGATCATAGTTTAAGAGCAGTGACATACTCATGTCAAGAACAGTGAGATAATTATGTGCACAGAAAGTGTTGGAACATATTTGGCAGGTGGGACGACAATACTCTGAAAATTTATAATTCTTATCAGTTGACTCCTTTTTTTCCCCTCTTCTCTTTTTCTTTAGTTTAATTATAATAAATTGTTGGTATACACTTCTCTTTTGCTTTTTAAACACAAGCAGGATTAAAAGACTGAACATTCATCATTAATGAAAGTAAACACAAGCCTAGTGTATGATTCATGATGTTTTATCCAACGTTACAGATCTGCTTGTGTATAGTATTTCATACATTGCCAATGCATCAAATATATAATTTAAATGGATATATAATGAAGATTACTCGTCCTCTGTAAGCAAAGCTCTAGGAGAACCAGTATCTTCGAAATTTACAGGTTGATATAAATGCAACACTCATAAGTAGTCTATATCTACAGCCAGTCTCATTAAGCGTGTCATAATGCCACGTGACAATACAGGGCCAACTAAGACACGAGTATATATTATCCAAACCACCTTAGCATTATAGCAAGTCAGGCGGGAAAAAAAAAAAGAATACCTTGCTTAAAATTGGGTCAACTTTGTTCTCAAGCTCTGTAACTGCATCATTAAGCTCCGATAGTAGACTAACTAATTCTGGTGCAAAACTGAAGAAAAGAACTTGTAAAAGCCTTAGGAATATAATATGGCGTGCATTCTTGTAACTCAATGCCGGATTGACAATAGAGAAAAAACACATTCATTTTGTTTATCAAATAGTATTCATCTTTTCTTTTTCTTTTTGGAGACTAAATCCAAAATGGTGGACATTAGAAGCCTGATATTCTAACATATGGAAAACTATTAAAACTATTTATTGACCAAAAAAAAAAACACTAGACTTGAACCACAAATGGGCACATATTCATTGTCTAATAACTAAGCTCCAAATCTTTATTTATCCGCCAGTCATTAGGGACCTAGTGCTTTTTTTTTTTTTTTTTTGACACCCCTAGCATCTACCAAAAGGCTTCCAAATAAAACAGAATATGCAAAAGTATTAAGAATTCACGCTAATAATGTAGGAGCCCCAGAGAACGTGCAGTAGAAGATTTGGATCAGACCTAGGTTGCACTGGTAATATGGGCACACAAAACACGACAAGGGTACGCTGGCATACAATTTTCTAAAACAGAAGGCACGAGATGGTTAAACCAATAAGTGCAAGATGTTTCATGTTTCATTATAATGAATATATTACCCAAACCTTGAGACATTGGTTTAATATTGTTCTCATGAAAAGTTTATTTCATCAGAAAATTAGTAATAAATCCCAAAGACATCAACATTCTCTTGTAGCTAACTTGATCTGAGGTTAACACTCTGAACGGTCGAAGTATCGAATATGACAGTTGCTCTCTAAAGCAGCATGAGAAACAGAAATACACAATAGGTTGATATCAAAGGAGAATCCCAAACTTTTACAAGTATTGTGAAGCTGTTAAGGCCCACTTATTAATCTCAATCCCACTTCAAGTAGGTATTTTACCTAAAAAATAAATCTTCATGTTTTCGCAGACAAGGAGCAAATCCAACAAACTTCCATTCTTACTGAAAATAATCCTAATAGAAAGCTGATGGAAGACAAATAGACAATGAGTTTTAATCTTCACAAAAAAAGAAGGGAGACTTATTACTGCAGCTCAGAGAAGCGAATCCTGTTATTTGTTTTTTCAGTTATCCTCGTAATAGGAAAGGCCAATTAAAGGCAAATTATATGTCAAAGGGATTCATTCAGGATTGCTCATACATAATTGTTCACTTAGCATGAAGTAAGAACCATCAGGAATCACCACATAGTAATTGAGGAAGTCCGTCTGGTATAAGAACATACATGAACTCTTCTTTTGGGTTTTCAAGTTGTATTCTAAGAACATTGCTTTAGTATGCCTCTTCATTTCGTGCTTGCAAATTTATTGCTCTAGAACCAAATGTTGGTTGAATAATGTTTCCTTCTAAATCATAGTTTTCACAGAATAACATTGTACATTTGACATGGCAAATTTTCCAAAACTACACTAAAACAGGAAGGTAAATAGTCTTTAACGTCCAAAATCAACAGGCAAAGCTTACCTATAGACCATGTCCATTTGCTCTTTTTTTGTCAAAGCATTCAAGTCTTTCTTAACTACCTCATAAGTCACACCAATGTCATTGTCAACATCTAGTTCTGAAGGAGCTTTCTGTTTCGACTGGATTTCCTGCAGTGGTTTAAATTTCTTCACATTGCTAGTCATTGAGGAATATTTTACTCATATTTCTTTCTAGACTATGAAGGAAATTTTACTCATATTCCTTTTTAGTTTACATATTTCAGTTGAAAATTTCAAGAACCAGCAGGTACATTAGAAAAAAAAGATTTTTCAGATCCCCACCTCCAATGTCGGTTCTCCATCACTCTCATCTTCACTGTCATCATCAAGACCATAGTCTTCCCCTGATAAAAATTCTGCTCTATTCTTTCGTAATCTTGAAGCGTCTGCTTCCTCCAGAGCGGCATCCTCATCACTTGATTGCAGCTTTAATTTAAAATTTCAACGAAGTCACTAGAAGTGGTTAGACCAATTGAAATTATAAGTAATATTGCAACTGTAATCCAACTAGAGAACTTTAAATAAAATAAACTTGTCGCTGCTTATGCAATAATGTTTAAATTAATGGAATCACAGAAGAAATGTGGACTAACCTCATAATCTACATTATCTGCACCATAGTATATGTTCTTCCTTCTGCCCCATACAGCACTATTGTCTTCCTCATCTTCAGTATCATCATGCATTTCATCCTCAACACCGCCACTTTTAGCCCAGAGATCTTTCCGTTTCCTAGCAACTATAAAGGAGATGCATTTGTCAATTACAACACCAAACCATGTTGGAGATACAATAATAAAAAAAAAAAGAAGTAACCAACAGAATGAATTACCAACGACCCTTGTCAGAGGACATAAAAGGAAGTGAGAAAGAATAAAGAGGGAAAAGATGGAAAGAAAAAGATAACGTGATTGTCAATATTCAGAAGGGTCCACATCCATACAGTATAGTGCACAACATTCTGCCAAATGCCTATGCAACAGGTACTAATACCCCAAAAGCAACTCAACTTGCAGGTTTTCTCGAAATATTAGTCAAATTGACTGTACTAAATCATCCTTGACCTTAGATAATTCCAACTTCTTCCTTACGAACAATGTGTTCTTCCACAGGTTATAAGCAAAAAATAAAACCAACTCGTGCTCTTTTTGCTATTTCCACTATAGGTTAGGCAGACTTTGCGGTGTCTGAAAACAAAGTGATGAACTTTCCAAAGCAGGGTTCGTCCCAGGATTTTCATTCAGTGAAATAACATACATATAGTACTCACTGGCGGCAGAGAAAAGACAAAGATATAGTCAATCTGGCAAAATCAGATGATATTTCAGTAAATTTCAAAATATATAATCCAGTGGGGTCATCTAAGTAACAACAATTAAAAAATAGTTAGGAGAACATCCAAGGCCGTATTTATAAAATGAGTTGCAGCAAGCAGGGATTTATAGCGCATCAATAATAGAATCTAGCAGTTGTTAGGGTCTATTTCTCACTTTTTGCAGCAAGGCCTGTAAGCTGAGTGTCATCCTCATCGTCTTCATCCTCGTCGTCTTCCTCATCATCGTTGGTACCCTACAAGTCACCAAGAGGAAGAATGTTAAATTAAGCCATTAAAAAAAATTGCAAAACAGAAAACACTTTCATCATGTGGTCATAGTTCAAAACTAAAAAGTCGTAAGAGCATTCTAATCTGGGTTGCCAGTCAAATCATTTCAAAACTATGATGTCAAAGCTTAACAGTAAAGTAAATACTGAATTTAATTCATGGTATACATGGTCTAAAACCTTAGGAACGCACAAAAAAAATTAAGTTTTCTAAATCGTTTACAAATTACCAGATGAAAAATATAGCAGTTTCTGACTAACATGGAGGCAGACCAGTCTAAATCATCAGTATGGAAAAAAGCATAAGTGCATATACAATAGAACAGCAGACCAGTCCAAAAACCATCAATATGGCGAAATGCATAAGCGCATATACAATAGAACAGAAAGTAAAAAAAAAGGGGGTAACTCTACACCTTGAAATCAAATACAGGATGCTCATCATCCTCATCCGATCCTTCCACATCATCGTCCACATCTAGCGGAACAATGTCTCTTTGCTTGTGAACTGTAACCTCACAAAAGAATGAAACTTAAGTTTTCTACTAGAGTGCAGCAAAAACAGAAACATGATATATATAATTATAATGGCCTAAATATAGTACTATTGACTATTATAATTAAACTTTTTCCCTCTAAGTTGAACACTGTTTGATTTCTATAAATTGCAAACTAATGACGGCAAAGAACTTAAGGCACAGAACCTAAATGAGTCCCCACCCAAAATTTTAGAGATTAAACTCAAGGCAACCCTCAAATCACTGTACCAAACACTATTCAATCCTCTAAAAAACAGGGGGCCGCTGTACACATATGCATTTATGCAGAGATAATCCAGCGTATGCATGCACATACACACACACACACACACATATATAAAAGGAGATTACAAGCATCAATTTCATCATCAAAAACGTTGTCAGTGGCGGCGGCAGCGTGTTTATAGCCTTTGGATCTTTGGCGGCTAGGGTTTCTATTGTCTCTCTTTCTACTGCTTCCCCCTTTCGCCATCACCGAAACAAAATTTAACAGCAACAAGCAAATTCAATATACGTGCACAGAGCACGGTAGCTGAATTACAAGTATATATATATATATATATATATATTGGAAACAACTGAGCTTTGGGATTCTCTACGTAGCTATACAGTATAGCTATATATGTATATAGATAGATAGATAGATAGATAGAAAGAGAGAGAGAGAGTAACTACCTGAGCTTGAAAGGATGGCAGAGGTTTAAGGAGTGCTGAGATTTCGTCAGTGTAATGGGCCTCAGCTGCGCAACCAGCCTCCATCTCTCTCTCTCTCTCTCTCTCTCGATCGATCGATCGACTGGTAACAAAGGCACAAAGATTTTACTCCATTGGGGGGTGTTTATATGTTTTGTGATTCATTGACTCTTAGATTTTTTTTTTCTTTTTTTTTGTTCCCTTTTTTTTTTTTTTTTTAATTAATTTTAATTTGGTTTATATTTGTTTTAAAAATGTTTATTTTTATTT
>MKEJ01099593.1:0-13212 GCA_001753735.1 Embelia ribes | reverse complement strand
TTTTAATTTAATTAAGAAAATAATTTTTCTTGTGTATTAAATAATTTTCTTTATATTTATCTAGTTGGAAAAATTATTTAAATACACATTTTTGATATTTTAAAAGACACGTGCCATTTTTGTATTGGCCAAAATTTTAATGTCTACACATCATCAATCATCAATTATTAAAAGTATGTTATGATTGAGATCTACAATTGTTTAATTAATTGATTCATGGGTAAATCTTTCCATTTTTTTACAATTTTTATCTCTTTCCAAAGATTTTTTTTTTTTGTTTTTGACTATCTTTTGTGTAATTTCTCTGTCCTTGATTATGGAATTAGGAGGATAAAATTGCATTCTTGGTAGTTTTGGTTTTGGATCTGAACGATTAACCTTGATATTTAATTTTATTTGCATATAAATTAGACTGTCTTTCGAAAGAGTAATAAGTGGATTGTTTTTTATCATACAGTATACTTTTGTTGTTTTTTTGGATTTGAAAAAAGTTTGGAGGCAATTTATTAATTTCTTTTAATATAATTCGCTATTGCTAATGGCAACTTATTAAAAAAATATATCATTTCGCCATTGCTAGTGGTGAATTATAATAATTTTTTTTTTCATTTTTTGTTACTGGTAGTGGCGAATTACAATGATAATTAAACTACATTTCGCCCCTACTATTGGTGAATTGTAAATTTTTTTTAATATTTTGCCACTATCAATGGCGAATTATATATACATTTCCATAATTTTTTCTGTTGTTATACAATTTTTATAAAATTAGGCTCCACGTGCCCTAAAAAAAAAACTCACTTTTATATCTCGAATGTATAAATAATCATACTTTTTTTTGCTATAACAAATACACACTGGCACTTTTAGGCAAAAAATACAAAAGTATGCTCAAGTATTGCGTACCAAAATGAGGCCATTATTTAGTGCTTGTTTGGTCGCAATTTTTGAGTTTTTTTTATTTTTTATTTTTATCAAATATGGTCTTTTTTTCATTAATCACATTTGACAAAGAACTTCTAAAGTATATAGAATAAAATTATTACACTCACATGATTAAAAGAAAAATACGGAAAAATAAGAATTTGGATTATCTTGGTTATTTCTTAAATCTTATTAAGAACCAAAATGCGCCCTCAAAAAAAATTAATAATAATAAAACAATTATATCTATATATATATATATATATATATGACAAAGTATGAGGGAGAGTGATGCAATATATATTTAGTATTTAATATTTAAAAATAAATATTTAGGACTTTATGTTATTAGTTTTACTTTTTTATTAATTATAGTAAGCCCATTAGGGTTAAGCCCATTAAGTTTTCTTAAGAGTCTATAAATAGGCAATATAATGTACCTTTCTAATTAGAGTTGAGTTTACAATAATTAATTAAAAGAGTATTATATCACTTTTGGTTTGGGTGTTGGATCTAACTTTCTTTTATTTATTTTTGTTAAAACGTGCCGCTTTGTTTGTATTGGGTTAAAAACGGTCAATCTATCCTTTTATTATTGTTTCCTTTTAAATATTGTCCTATATTAATTTGGTATCAGAGTTCAATATCAATTCAAACCCAATTTCAGGGAAGTCCTAATCAAAATGGAGATCTCAAGAAGTCATTGAGGTAAATTAACTTGGCTATTTTAATCTTTGTTTTAGATTTTCGGTAGCAAATTAGTCAAGTTAAAAAAAAAAAAAAACTTATGTCACAGGGGGAGGCAACAATAGAAAACTTAAAGCCCTAATAATAATTTCAGAAAATTTGCAAGGTAGCCCCTAAATTTCAACTTATTTACCAAATGCCCCTACAATTTAGGAAATTAAGATATGCCCCTAAAGCTTTGAAACAATTCAAATTGACATCTGAAGTTTTGAAAAAAAATTCAGATTGATCCTTACAGTTTGGAGAAATTACAGATTCCCCATGCAGTTTGAAAAAACTACAGAAAAGCCATGGGTATTGAAGAGACACTACAAGAATGTAATTTTTGCATGCTTTTCAAAGTGAGGAATAAAGTTCGCAAGCTCATCATCATTCATATCTTTTTCACGAATTATGCACCTCAAAGTATGATGGAAAATTCACAGCTAGATACATAACGCCATATTCCATATCTTGTTAACGGAACTCATGAGGTAACGGAACAATGCTTAGTTCCCGTTTCTTTTGGAAAAGTATATACGGGTGTGGTGATTTGTGATGTGATTGATATGAAGCATTGTCATATATTATTTGGTCAAATATGGCAATTGGACGATAATTTTGGGATTTTAAGGTTTGCGTGATGATGATGATTGCAATTTGACAATAATGCTTTTTATAACGAAAGAAATAACATGTACACCTTTTATCTTAATGGAATTAAAACTATACTTAATTATGGAGGTAAAGATTTCAAAAAGAAAAATGAAGAAAGTATTGTGCCAAGCCAAAGTTATGTTGATAAAAGAAAAAAAGATGTTTCAGATATTCTACGGTACAAAAACAAAAAGAATGTGGATCTCGAGAAAGAGAAATTTTGAAGGGGGAAAATCATAAAAGATCATTTGGAAGTTATTTCCTTTAACGATAAAATAATTGATGGTCATAATTTTTCAAAGCCTCCTTCGGATTTGGATGATCCTTATTTACTAGTTTCGGAAAAAGAAATTTATTTTAATTGCTTCATGTCGAAAAATGGTGAAATTGGAGGAGGGTAGTATTTGAATAAAAAGGAATTCGGAAAGATGCACTCAAGTCTTGGGCTAATTACACTGATCCATTTTGGGCAACTTTTATTGCCAAATATGCAGAAAAAAATGTTATTATTTTCATTCTTCTGAGAAGTAACCCCCAATTTTACGAAGAGAATGCAAGTGGTATATCTTTCTTGAGGGTAGTATTTGATGACTTGGATAATTCGTGTGCAGTCAAGTTTGTTTGGGTGACTCTATCAAGTTGTTTGCCATGTAATTATTTGGGTCGAAGAAAGAAGTTGTGAGCATGGTGGTACAATCAAAAGGTCAAGTTCAAGTTTGGTGATATCATGTTTGCGTATGAAGTCGTTCATGAAGATCGGCGAACCTCCTTCGTATCGAATAGCCTTCTTGTTTATGCCAATATTTGGTAGATAATTGAACTTCAACTCCTTTTTGTTTGAAGACTTAAAGTTCAAGGTCCAAGTTCTTTCATCCGGAGGAGATGTATATTAATATTTAATATTTAAAAATAAATATTTTAAATTTTATGTTATTAGTTTTACTTTTTTATTAATTATTGTGGGCCCATTGGGGTTAAGTCCATTAGGTTTTCTTAAGAGCCTATAAATAGGCATTACTATGTACCTTTTTAAGGAGAGTTGAGTTTATGGGAATTAATTAAAAGAATGTTGGATCTCTTTTGGTTTGGGTTTTGGATCCCAAATTTCTTTTGTTTGTTTTTGTTAAAATGTACCCCTTTGTTCATATTGGGTTTAACATGATCAATCTATCCTTTGATATTGTTTCGTTTCAATATTGTCCTACATCAGGGGGTGACCTAGGATTTCTTTTCTATGGGGTAAAAATTACTTATGCTTATCCCTTAATATATAAAATTGATTTAGAACCCTATAATGGCTCCTCTGTCATATTCATCTTCCTTGAGTGATACCATTGGAGCTGCTGGTTTCTTTCTTTATTTTTTTTATCTTTCCTATTCCAAACTGGGTTTAACTGGGGCTTAAGATATGAATGTCTACTATTGCAATGCTAAAAGTTGATCCTTATAAAGAGCTCCAAGTTAGTTTTGAACTAGGGACAAGATGAGTCAAATGCCCCCGCGAAAACGCTTTACAATCACTTTTTGTTGCCATAAGTAGAGGGTCATTAACCATTTTCTTCTAGAAAGATAGTTAATCTCTGCTCGCACTTGCCTCAACCTTAATCTGAACCCTTTTTCTTACTGTTTTTTTCTTTGATATATATTCTTGATTTGCTGATTTCTGTTGCAGCTCAACTTTATTGGTTTACTTGCAAACTTTTGTAATCACAACCCTTGAGCATTTTAAGCAATTTTATTTGAATAATTGCGGTTATTTTGATACCCAAAACATATCACATTTGGTGAGAGAACAAGAAGTTGTATTGAATTAAGTTCCTTTTTGGAACCCAGATCTTATAACCTCTACAATCTCATTTTTCTATTGTTGAACTAGGCAAATCATAGGTTCTCAACAAACTTGCAAAGACGCGTATACAGCCACGCAACTGATATAGCAATTCGTCCGCTGAATGAAGAAAAAGCCATCAAAGCTGCTACTGATCTTATTGGTGAAGTTTTTGTGTTTACGGTAATTTTATGTTGGATATCTTTGACGGAATATTTGATACCCAAGTGCTATTTCTTTATTTTCTTTTCCTTTTCCTCATCATCTTGTCACTTCCTTTTTCTGATATTTATTTTCTATTGCGTTTTTAGGCAATTGAATGATTCTGGTTTCTTTAGCTTGTTTTCAACAGTATAAGGGTATTAATGTGATTAGGTTGCTGGAGCTGCCGTTATATTTGAGGTCCAAAGAAGTGCAAGATCAGAAGCCAGGAAGGAGGAACAACGCAAGCAAGAATTAGAGGTTGAAAAATTCATTCTCTGCCATGTTCTCCTAATTTTGGTTATGCGCCCTTACGAGGTTGATAAAAATGGTTCCCTAATCAAAAGGTTCCTTAATTTTGGTTATGCGCCCTTAAGTTTGGTAGTACAAGCATTTATGCACATCTTCCAATAATCATGATCTTACTCGTCCTTTCTCCAAAAAGATGTTTTTCGAAGAATGATTTTGATGTGAAAACAGAGTCTCAGCATCATATAAATTATCGCTAAATATCTCATACTTCCTTACCGTCAACTTAGCTTTTTAACCGTCTCTTCATCAAGTCAATGATGGCGCCATGAGTAGTCACCAGGTCATCATATTCCTGGCTATAATAAGGTCCACTATATGTTACGGGTTTCAGATTTCAATTTCAATGTTATGACAGTGATTTGGATATTATGCTTGTCTGATCTGAGATGCACATTGTTTTGTAATATAAAATGATTCAGTGATTTTATGTCAATTGTGTTAGGCAATGAAGCAAAGGGACGAAGAAATAGCTAGAGAAGTTGATGTTTTAAAGAATAAAATTGCAGAGATAGAGCAACTAGCTAAAGGACGAGGACTTGGTGGCATTTTCAACTTCAAGCATGCCGATAATGGACAAGTAAAATCTACTTGATCACTGTGTCTGTGCTAGTGTTGTGCTAGTTTTCTTCTGTAACAAGAGGAACTGATCTTTTGTTGTTTACTTGTTACATTTTGACTAATTGAGTTTGCGCTTAACCAATCTGCCCATTTGTAAAATGGGGGTGCTGACATGCCTTAGCTCCATTAGGTTGTGCTTGGACTGGCACTCATCCGTAGCTTCAGCCTTTGTAAAAGGCATTCCGACATTTTTCATGAGGCTTTGTAATTTTATTACTAGCATCACTTCTATGTAATGATGATTCATAATAAAGGGAATGCTTTTTGTTAGTTTGCTCAACAATTAGTTAATCTCCATTGCGGTGATAGTTGATGCGCTCCTGCAAAAAACCAGCAATCGTAATAAATTGGCTGATTGATTATCTTACAAACATCAATCATAGATACAAAACCGGCAGAAAATTCGCATACTGAACTGCACCGGTGCAATAGTTCATACAGGTACATGGTATATACCGTTTTTATTCCAAAAGTAGTACATGGTATATACCGTTTTGATACTAAAACTAACCGCACCACATCCTTGCATTGTATCCTGAAGATACAGGATATAATCTGATTTCACCAAGTAATTGCGATATGCAGCACCACTGTTAAAATTCTGGGTGAAGTTGATGGGAAATGCTCAAGGATTCATAAATGGCAGAAACAAAAATCAATCACCATACACAAACAATGCAGGAAAAGAAAGCAAATTAATGAATCAAGCAATCCACAAAGGCATTTGACATAATACATTTGACATAATACATTCGAAGCTAAAGTCGTAGCAATCAAATATGAACGGATCTAGAGATAGCTATGAAAAACTTTAATGGTTCACACCAACAAAAAGCAAAGAGGAATAACATAAACAAAGAAAGGTGATGAACACGAAGAAATCAACTCAGATCTCAACCCTTGGGACTTTGCTGGAAACTACAAGTTCAGTGCCGTGTCGAGGACTCTCGTACTTAAAAATCCCATTGCATCTAATATAGATAAACCCAAACATGTATGAATTATTTTGGATATCCTTGAGGAACCTAATAATATAACGCTCCCGTAGTTTTCTCTCATTATGAAGAACAGCATCCACCCTTTTTCACAGCAGACACATCATCTTTGCCACCCACATTAATGGTTTGTCCCTTAGGTAAAGCCGCAGGGTCATCACCAGCCTCCAATGCCTTCCTACTTACAACACGATGTATTTGAGTAAGGACTTCTGTAAATGCATTTTCAACATTCAAAGACTCGAGAGCAGAGGTCTCCATGAAAAAGGTATTCTCTCTCTCTGCAAATGACTTGGCATCCTCCGTAGAAACGGCTCGCAAATGACGTAAATCTGCCTTGTTCCCGACAAGCATGATCACAATGTTCGAATCTGTGTGGTCACGAAGCTCCTTCAACCACCTCTCTACATTCTCAAATGTGACGTGTCGGGTCACGTCATACACAAGCAATGCACCTACAGCTCCACGATAATATGCACTCGTGATAGCACGGTACCTGGAAGAAGGAACAAATAAGAGATAATATGCGTCTGCATACACATGTTCAAGGATTTATAATCTCATTCAGTCAACAACAATGCAGGATACGTTAAAGAAGAAGAAGATAGATTAAGAGAACTTTAACTTGATACAAGTGACCAACAGTTATATCGCATACCAAGTGAATATGGATCTAATACTAGTACAAATAATACGAGCATATAACTTAAACACATTGTCTTCCTTGACAATATGGTTAGGAGCTTAAAGTTTACTTAACCAACTAGATAAAGTATGTATATCAAACATTACTCAATTCAAAGAGCTTCCTGTAACACATTAATTTTAGTCGAAAAGCTACTCCTTGTCGTATTACAAGATTACGTTCTCTTATTCCCTATCCTTAGCACTTGAACATCTTAAAAGAAGTAAATATTTGATCTCATAGATCCGAAGCTTGAAGAAATGACCACTTCGTTATCCAAGTTATCCAACTCTAGAAAAAAAGATTCATGGGATACATAATTATAACCTATTCTATCGGAAGTGCATGCTATCCCTGTTGCAGAAGAATGTAATCATAAATGCATTTGGTATGATGATAGGCATGAAGAATTTTGAATGTTCATCCTACATTAGTCGCAACATATAACGGTGAGTAGTGGGCAGATCAGCAATTGTATGAATTGTTTTTCATCCTTTTCAGTACATACTAACTACTCTGGAGTATACATTTTGCTAATTTCTAAACATACACATTTCAGTCTGTACCCAATATACCGCTTGACTATAAACTTGTTCATATGAAAAGCATTTTCAGCCTATAAGAGCATTCCACTGATCTTTCTCATTTAATTTCTAGATTCTAGTTCTGAATAAGACATTCTGAAAAACCATATTTCTCTTACAGATTAATATTCTAGAAAATAAGCAGTCTTTCTCAACAATTTCTAAAAAATATTGAACAATCATACATAATTTACTAAAATGTAAACGAATGTCTTTGCACTAATTTGAACTAGGATTGTGAAGTTTTGACGGAAAAAGAGTATAAATTTTTAAACGAAATTGTGAATGGTAGATTTTTCCACTTAGAAATCAATTGTTACAACCTTCCTCCTGAGATGTATAGAAAGAGAAACACATTGAAATATTTCTAGTCTCGATTTATGAATTAAGAAATTAAATGAGAGAATAGAAAGCAGAGAGAAAGATGAGTGGAAAGTCTGCAAGAGCATTCACACCGCTAGAAACTCATTTCTCGTACTAGAAATCCACATTTCAAAAATAGTACACACCAGTCTTTCATAAAGTTTGTTATAAATTACTAATGCAATAACATGTAACAGTATGTTCTCCGTAATATTAACTAGGGTTTATATAATAGAGAAGTGAATGGTAACAAGAAACCGAGAAAAATAGAAACACCATTCTAGCACATTTGTCATTCAAATAGGAGAAATGTATCATTTGGAAAAACTGTTGCGATGCTCTAGGAGAGGTAATGCTGTACACAAGATGCAATGCCACAATTCTTTATGTCCGTCAATCCCATTACTAAGCAAATAAAACCCAGATCTGATACGCATCACATCAAAACAAAACCCTACCAGATCTAAACCATCAAATCAATCCCACTAATGCAATCAACCTAACACCAACAACACATATACACACATATAGATACATACACACACAGAAACTCATACCTTTCCTGTCCAGCGGTGTCCCAAATCTGGGCCTTGACGACTTTATCATCCACGTTGATGCTCCTGGTGGCGAACTCCACGCCGATGGTGGACTTCGACTCGAGGCTAAACTCGTTGCGAGTGAATCTGGAAAGAAGGTTGGATTTGCCGACGCCGGAGTCTCCGATCAGCACCACCTTGAACAAGTAATCGTAATCGTCGTCAGCTCTGTAAGCGCCCATTTGATTATGTATGTACGTACGTATATGGAGGGAGGGTTTTAGATCTATCTGACTCCGCACTGAGAGAGAGAGAGAGAGAGAGAGAGAGAGATTTGAGAGAGATAGGTAAGTAGAGAGGGGAGACGCCGTTTTCAAGGAGAGAGAGCGAGGAGGAAAATCACTTTCTCGTGAAGTGAAAATGAGTTTTTTTTAAGTAATTTAGATTAAATTGCCATTTTTATTCTCATTAAATATAGCCCACTGTTTATATTGCCCTTTTAAAAAAAAAAAAAACATTTGCAAGTTGTATCATATATAAACAGAGAAACAATAGATTGCAGGAAGAATGAGAACATATTGAGAGAGAGATCGTACCGCTTATTCTTCAACCTCACGCCCTCCGACAGGTGAACACATTCATCATCCAAACGCATCAGATTACCCATCCATTCTTTCCATTCCCAATTGTCCCTCCCCTCTTTTTGTCACCCTCATTTTCTACCACTCCATCCCAAACCCTAGGCCCTGAGGGATAACCATTTAATGGAATTGTATCATCATAATTTTTAGTTTCAAGGGAACAATTAGAGTTGAATAATCAATGCTAGCTTCAATTTGCGAGGTCTATCCCCCGCTGTACCCTAACCCGACGTCGGACCCCTTACTTCTTCTAGTTTCTAAGCTTTCACATTTTTCTTTCTCTTTCTCTCTTGAGTTTCATGGTGGAGATCTACCCATCGTATTTACTTGTTTCTTATTTTCTGGGGGGCCCTTAATTCTTCTTGTTTCTAAGTTGTCACATTTTTCTCTCCTTCTCTCTTGAGTTTCATGGTAGAGCTTGCGTATTTTTTCCTCAATTTTTTTTTATCATTTTGGTCATAAAATATTAGATTGAGTTCAGCAGGACTGCCACATTCTAAAATAGAAATCCAAATTTCGAAAGGGGTGGCTTATTGATTGGGGCGGCTCTCTCGATTTACAGCTCAAATTGCTTCGAAGTGAACACGGTTAATTGCATTCCTTTTGCTTTTTCTTATTTTCCTTTTAAGATTTGGATTTTTATGGGATAAATTTTAAAGTTCCACGATTAATAAGTTTTGAGTTTTCTGATTTTACGTTATTAGTTATCAAAATTTTTAAAGTTAATGCTTTCGTTTTTCTTGATACTAATAAATTTAGAGTTTGATTTGTAATTCACTTTGTGTCATAAATTTATTGTAATTATTATGCAATTTATATTTGTAAGTCATTTTAGGCTTATTAGCCAAACACACCAAAATAACTTTTAAATATGAAAGGACTTAAAAACTTATGTTCACCAAAAGTTATTTTTTTGTTTAAAGTGATTCTCTAGAAGTCACTTCCTAATGGATTTTTTCAAAAGTAAAATTTTTCCGAAACGCACCCAAAATCTATCCAACAAATAGAATACATCCAAAATATTTTACCAGGATATTATTTGGAAATAAATTATAATAAATGAAAAGTATTGCATCCTAGGGAAGGGAGTAAATTATGATACATTAGTATCCATATCAGTAGATAAAATCTTTTAGGTGGATTTAAAGTATATATTTTCCATTTTTCTTTCGAAAAGGTAAACTTATAATACTATATCAATTATGTTGATGCAAATTATTACTAAATTATTTTGATAATATAATAAAAAGATGATAAATTTAATTAATACTTGAAAATTAAGTGTGAATATTTTTTAATGGGTGTGATTAGTTAGCAAAAGCAGAAAGAAACATTAAAAGCAAATTTAGGCAAGCCTAAACTAGTTGCATACATTTTACAGAGCATTTATAGCATTGAAATCAATAAAGGAAGTGTAACATGGAGCATGATTGGCAACAGTCATGGCTAATTATCAATAGTCATGATGATTTTCAATATAAGACCTTACATGTCAACGGGCAAGCAGATTCCAGCGAGCTCAAAAGAGAAGAACATTGTTGACTGTTAGCCCCTAGGTATCAATAATGCAGTCCAGTTTAACTACAATGGTCATATTTATCAAGGGTTAAATTTGTCCATTAGCCTAAGTAACACCGTAAGATTTGGTCTTCTCTTAAGAAAATGGGGGAAAATAGTCGACATATTGAGGGAAACAGTCCACTTTCACTGTCAGTCGATTGATTAAGTCAAATAGTCAATTGATATGTGTTTTGACATAAACTGGACAAGTGTCCAGCTATGTATCAGGCTGGTAGAAAATGGTACAATTCATGTATACACCTCTGTATGACCGCAGAGCAACCATTTTCCTTTGGTTCTAACATTTTATTGTGCCAAATATGGAAAGAGTGAGAGAGATGACAAGAAAACCATGGAGAAATTGCAAACCTTGATCAAATTCGAGTAAATTTAAGCCTAAAACGAGCGTCTAGTGTACTAATATTGATGGGCTAAATTTTCACTTACAAGGTAGAATAACCTCTGCCTTCTTGAGTTTTTCATATTTAACTCACAAAGAATGATAAATTATTCACTTTTGGTGTAAAAAACATATTATCAGAGCAAAAATTCGAAAGAGTACGAATGAGCCCCACTAATTGGATGAGAAGTGGCTCTGTTTGTACCCTAAATGACCTTTTGTTGAACTTATTGGGCAAAATTTGAGGTAATACCCTCGTTCTAACCTTGCAAACTTGCGTTTTTGCCTGAAATAGAGCCAATCAGTCAACTGATAGTTCCAATCAGTCGACTGATTTTGGCAAGCAGAGATAATTTTTAGCTCTAAACCCAGTCTAGATCTGGAAATTTGAAGAAGTGACCAATGCGCTATGAAACCAACCTGGTGTGTAAGGCCTAACACCCTTTGAAGATCGTTTTGTAGATGAATTTGGCAAATAAGACAAGATAGCACTGATACTTTGAAGGCACGAAAAAGAATTATGAAAGACTAGCTTTTCATGTTGGATATTTAGCTCTCTTTTGAATTCTGAAACTTTGAATTAAGGAAAGTGGTCGAGATAACCTATGAAAAACTTAAGATTTTCTGTAAGCAAAGCTAATCAATAGACTGTTTACCTCATCAGTTGACTAATTCATATTGACATATTTAAAATGTGACTTCTATGTGAATAATTTACAGTGTAGGACCCCTTTTGACCTCTGACTAGTGAAGAATAGTTGACGACATGGTCGTGGTAGCTTTGTATACGAGCCAGGGGAATTTTAATGCGCTTCTAGACATTAACGGAGGAATGGTTAGGTTATTCCCTCAGTAAATTTAGCACCCTTTAAGATTCCCAATATTTAGAATATTTATTGATAAAAATAAGACCTCAAGATGCACAACCACCATTCGGAGTCCATCATCAGTCAACTGAATAATCCGTAAGATTCGTTCAACCACATAAAGCCAATCATCGGCTATAATAGCTTCACCTTTCCCTGTAAATACTGGAGGATCCATGGCTCGAAATTGCCTTTGATCCAGAAATGTCGGTGATTCTCCACTTCCAGTAACCTCTCGAACACCTGCACCTTGCACAACTCGAGTCAAAACAATCTTCAATACTTGTAACAGACTGAATGATTGCCCAGCTTCAATAACATTCGGTCCTGGTTGTGCCTGACCTTGCGGCAATGAGATCTTTGCTGAAGGCACTAAGCTCTCATCCACACTAGTCTTCTCCTCCATGCCAAGAATATTTTCCTGTGTGCGAATATGAGCCTCTTGTGACTCAGTAAGCATGGCTCTAGTACGACGTCGAGGTTGTACCTCATCAACAACCTCATCTATATCACGTGCTCCTGTACGACCACCTCTACCCCTCGGGGTAGCACCTCGTCCTCGACCTTTAGCTCGTACCATGATAATCTTCAAGAAAAGAAAAGAAAACATTAGGCAGAATATGTATGATAGAAACGCAACGCTAAAGAACTTATCATACATGACTACATAATGCAAGTTAGTACTTCAAGTAAACCTAACGCGATTACACTCTGGCTCCCAACTTCCTACCCGCAGGCCTCCAGAGTTGATATAACCCTAAACCTGCTCTGATACCACCCTGTCACGCCGCAAAATCCGAGATCCTGAGGTTGAGCCCTAGAATCCAAGACCACAGGGATGTGAACTTAAAAGTAACTAAGCATCTTAACAATAACAATATCAATAACCAACATAAATATAAAATCATTGCAGGCTCGTCAATAACATATTTACCCACATCTACAACAATCCACAATAACAAAAATATGTCCAACAACTGCCATAGAATGGAATATAATAGGTAAATAACAATATCATAATGCAAACAACCTATTTACAATATATACCAAAAGCGATAGGCTCAAAATAAAACAAAATATATAGAAGTTAGAAAGGATAGATATGTTCTCGGCCTCAAGTAAGGCAAGAACATATCTATACCTTAATAATACAACCTCCTATATATGTATATATATCAGAGTACGCAACAACTAGTACAACAAAAATATAAACAACTAGCTACGCTACTAGCTCACCTGCCGAGCAATCACTAGTGAATCTCGGCGCCTGCCTCCGGACCTATCAAACATAATAATAAGAGTACAACATAAAGAAA
>MKEJ01099591.1:0-10729 GCA_001753735.1 Embelia ribes | reverse complement strand
TAGTTGATTCGGGGCATTTTGTATTAGGGCTAGAACATTGTATAATATGATTTATAAGGGCATTTTGCTGTTATATTTTGTAAACGTGGTGTTTACATTTTGATGTTTATACAAGCCGTATGCAGTCTAGGTATTCTGGATTCATATACAGGCCATATGAAGGTTATAGTGTAGCTTTTTTTTATTTTTGCACTTACTCTGAGACCGTGGGTTGTTGTAGACTGAGATTATTATGAGATTTGTGGTAGCGTGTTTCCTAATTTTCTTCTCTTTCTTAAAATTATAAATATTTTTCTTTCTCTTTTACTTAAAAAGGAAAAACACCCGTTCTTCGGATTTCCTCTAGGGATCCGGGGTGCGACACTGACACCTGGGCTCTATGTTGATCTAAGTTTCTCTTCCTATCTTTCTTGTTTCTCTATACCTAGGTTTGCCTGCTAGGTTCAAATGTTGAAATAAAGTTGAGAATCATACTCTATGATTTATAGAGCATATTTGTCTATGAACTCATAATGATTCGTTATCATTTGTTAGATCAAACTCGAAGGTCCAACTTGGATGAAATTGGGACTTTTGGATAGGACTACTCGGGAGGTACGGCAAATTACTCGTATTATATTAAATTGGAGAGTTTGTGTGTATATAACGTGTATGACACGTTTTGCTTATTTGTGTAAAATTGTGATAAGCATAGTTTGGTTAGTGTATTATGGTTAAAATTGTGGATATCAACTATTGTGATTTTAAATACGCAAGGCCGTGATTTAGATAAGTTGTTATGTAAATTTTGCTATTGTGGCAAAATTTACATTTATTACTAATCATTTGTAATAATAGTTTTAATGATAGAATCAATATTGTGCTATTTTGGAAGCCGGTGGTAAGCTTTAAATGTTCTTTTGTGGTACATTATGATTATACATATGTACATTAGCATACTCATACATGAGCATATGCATAACCATATTATAATTTAAATTATAGAAAAATTTTGAGTTTTGATAGAACATGTGCATTGGGAAATGATTGAGTATTTTTCCTTTCTTTTTGGGACTAGGTCAACTTTTCTATTAAAAAAAACCTTTGTGATTTGTGATATTTGTGATACGGCTACGATTCTCGGCTCTAAGGGGTAATGCAACCTAGGGCAATTCTCGGGCCCATTTGTGAAAAAATCTTAGTCCCAATTTTTGTGGGTCATCGGAAAACATTTGTGATTTGTGAAAATATTTATGATTTGTGGAAAGCTGTGTGATTTTGGAAAAATAGAGGATTTGTGAACAAATGGGACGATTGCATATCATGTGGCATCATTTGGCATTACATGTGCATACAAATCATGTAGACACTTAAATTCCTTTTTAGTGTTATACTACAAATCTGACCGGTACAAAATACTACTTTTTTTTTATTTGTGCTGTGATATTTTAGGCTTGGAGGCCCATGCGGACTTGGGGACGCGATCTTAGGCCAATGAGGGTCTAGGGCGAATCAAATGCATTTTGGGAGCTTATTCATATGATTGCCGAGTCGAAGTTAGTCAGTATTTTTATACATTTATTTTGTGTGAGTTATAGGACTCCATGTTAGATTTTTGGCTCTTTATTACATTTTTATTTTGCTCGGGCACTTAGCTTAATTGCGTATACACACGCGCCTTAGATTGATAGTTGCAATTATGTATTTATATTTTGTGATAGGATTATTGTAGCTAATTTATTCATATTATATCTATAATCAAGTTGGGATTTATTGGTGTTGTAAGATTGCGTAGATAGTTTTGTGATTGGCTATAGGATATGAGAATTTGTATATTTATTCATTTCATTATATTGTGGATTTTGACATTTTTGGTTACTTATTTCTTTATAGGATCACGTCCCCAGGTATTTGGGAAATTCGGGGCATGACAATTCATGTATATGGAGTTTATATGTGTATTTGTAAAAAGTATTTGTCCATAAACGTATACCGGTACATAATATATATACTTATATCATTCATCCAATTCAAGATAAGCTGAGTTAAAAAAAAAAAAAAACTTTACACTGTTAGTCAACAAAGGTGATGTGTTCGCTAACAACAATGTATTACTCCTTCCATCCAAAAATAATAGTCTCCGTTTAACAGTCACATAGTTTTAGTCAAAATTAAAAAAGTGAGTTTTTAGAATTTGGATTGAATTTAAATTACTAAACAAACCCTCCAACATTTATCTTATTCTAGTTTTTAATAATTATGGGGTTTATAAGTGACATTTACTTAAGATATACAATGTTTAGAATTTCCAAAATAGGTAATGATCAATTATTTTTTTACATTCATAATTGGAAATGAAAACTATTATTTGTGGATAAGTAGAGTATTTTTTACACAACAAATTTAGATATTTAACATGGGTTTAAATATGCATATTAGTACCAGTATTAATATATCAATGCAAATTTTATATAGACAGGTAAGTAAGATTTTTATACATACAAGTAAGTATGATTTTTCTTCATACCTCCATTCAAAATTCGACAAGTAGGAAAAAGACTATTAATTCTTATTTTTATATGTTAATTTTGATTTTCTCTCACTACATGTCAAATCCTTAACGAGGATACTAATGAAAATCATACATACCTGTATGTATAAAATCTGCATCCTTTTGTTTTTGGATTGAAGAATGATGTGAATCTGATTGTGTTTTGAAGAACCCATTTTTAGCAATTGGATTTTGTTATTAGGAATTTTTTTTGCTATGGATTGTCTTTTGAAGAACCTATTTGCCAGTTATAAGTTCTTGTTTCACGGATTTTCAAATGCTATGAATATGATTGTGTTTTGAAGAATCCGTTTGCCAATTGAGAATGTTGAACACTACGAAATTTCCACCTGCTGATTTGTTATTTTTCATTTTTGGATGCTAAGACTTAATGTTTTCGGAAGAACCCTCTTGAAAAATGTTTTTTTCTTTTTTAAAGTATTTAGAATGCTATGAATTGGATTGTCTATTGGAGAACCCTTATGGCAATCGAAGCTTTTTGCATGTGTTTTCAACCTTTATTATTTTTACTTGTCTTAGAGGCGATCTGTTAATGTGGTGTTTCTTGTTTGCAGTCGTTAAGTACACTCCAGATCAGATTAGGAAGATGGAAGAGGCAATTGAAATTCGAAAAGCATTGGAACCTACGGAGCTTGCGAAGTTGGTAAGCTTCATTTTAGGTCTCTGAAATTTCCGTCTTTCTATCTAGTAATTGATGTACTTTTACAAGCTTCAATAGAGTTTGAGTTTTCAACGTCTTGAAAATATATGTATGAAAAGTGAAATTCTGTTTTCTTTGTAAGGTAAAACAAATGAAGAAGGGACTTTCAAGTGAAGAGAACAAAGTCAAATTGCCACTGCACTTGAAACAAATGATAAGGGGGGAGATTATTGAAAGGCTAAAGGGTTTGAGTGCCGATGCCAATGTGAGTGAACAACGAGGTTAGTGCATCTAATAAACCATGCATATGAATTTATATGTTAATTCTCATTCTGTGACTGTCTTGTGTTCATGTCTGCATCTTTTAAATCTTTTGATTTGTTAGGCTTTACATATTATTGAAATCTTTGATTTGTAGTCTTGGGCCTCTTGGCTACTCTTTGGAATTGCTTGTTTTTTGGGATGTTTTACTTTTCTTTCCAAATATGTTGTTGAACTTCAAATAAAGAGGCACTAACTTGCCGCTTGAGTTGTGTGTTAAATGAGAGAAAACTAGAGCTATAGATGGTCAGATGCACATTATTTCTCTTTTTGAGCAAAGGCCATTGCTTCAGTTGTAAGAGGAAACACATATCATGTGAGCGTACTCAATAAAGGATATAGCGGTAAATTGTCGATGGTGTGGAGAAGAAAATTAATTTATGGCAGCCAAAAAATAGAAAGAGGGGAGCTCATCCTAATCATGTACGGTTGTTGAAGTCCAATTACATTTGAACCTTAACAGTTCCTAGCATTCTAGCGAATGAAGTCAACATGCCTTTGAACTTGTCCAGTTTAACAATTTTTGGTATTACCTAGGAAAAATCAGCATGAGAGAGAAGGATGCACAAAAAGGTGATATACGGATGTACACCTTTGTTATGAGAAATTACTGTTGCAGGATATGAATCATACTAAGGCTCCGTGTTGGAACTTGTGGATTTGAATTCCTAGTGAATTGGATGTTTGTAGTGACTAGTTTTAAAGGTGGATTTGAAATCTACATTTAGTAAGGCATCTCGAATCACTGGATGGACTCATTGGTATCATAAAAACGTAGTCTCCCTATGTGCAAAGGCTGCCTCTCCATATTTTATCCAAATCCCTAAAGATTTGAAATCCATGTATCCAAGCGGAGCCTAAGTGTATGTGAGGACATTATATGACATGCGTAGAATTGTATGTTGAGTAAATCATGTGTTATATGTGTTGCTCTCTATATATTGTCAAGTTCCAAAACAGATGTTAATTGTTGATGGATCTCTACGTTCTTTTACCAGCCAACAAGCGCCAATTTACGAATTATTGAACTCTGTTTTTCACTATTGGACTTTAATTTGGTATTCTGCCAATTTGAGGCTGGAAACTTAAGTTTGTTTTGGTGTTCATTTGACGCTTTTTTATTTGGGGATGCATTTTTCTAGATATATTATCATTATAATTTTGTCATTGTCATAAATGATCTTAGATATCTTGTTCTGGATATAACTAGGACGCATTGATGAGCTTCAAACTTGCAACGATTTGAACTGTTGCATCTACTTTCTGCTTTTTTCCCATTATTCCAACCATGCTATAAATTACCCTATCATTCATTCCCAGTAGCTTATGAACATGAAAATTACCACGGCTGGGGAAATGGCTGTGAATAATTTACTCTTAACCGGACATCCTTTTGAATTGGGAAGTGGTCTGTGAATAATTTAATCTTGGCCTGATTTCCTTTCAAAACTGAGTTCTATGAACAGAAACAGTTGAAAGCTGGCGCCAGGAAAAGCTAAAAGAAGTAAAGCAACTAATTCTTGGAAAGACCTTGAACTCCACTATCCCGCCAGAGGAAGCTGGTATGTTTCCTCTGCCTTTAGTGTATGGAACACATGTATATCCATTTTGTACTTTCACAATGTAAATATATTGATCATATGATGCGTGGGAGAATAATTGTTAAAGGGGCACATGATTGTAGGAATGCTTGCAAGAGCCATCGATTCTGGTTGGAGTTGGCTGTCAGAGGAAATCGGTCTTTGGATACCTTTAGAAATCAATCATAAGGAACATGATGACAAACCCGAGGGTGCAGCCGATTATGGTAATCAAACAATATTTTTTTGTTTACTTGGTATCTAAATACCATAGTGGCTTCATGTTCAGCCATTCATGAAATTGATATTGGTGATGCTCCAAGCCCTAACTTGAATATTTATATAGGTTAGGGCCATACACGACTCCATTGTGATTTGAGGGTCACGGGTTCGTACCTTAGAAATAGCCTCTCTGGAAACAGGGATAAGATTTGCGTACATTATACCCTCCCTAGAATGCAGGAGCTTAGTGCACTAGGTTGTCTATATATATATATATATATATATATATATGGCATTAGATCATGGGAAACACCTATACATAAACTCATGTACATACATTTTAGATAGGTCTCCTTTTTTAAAAATCATTCAAAAGAATATGAACCTATCAATTAATCTAAATAGCACCAAACTCATTAGTGTAAGCTTATAACAAAACCAGCTTTTCAGCGTCCAAGTAGCACCAAAATAAGCACCAAGAGGCTATAAAGCAAAAATTTAGCAGCAATCACGCACCTTGGTTTGTAAACGATCAATAATATTTACAACCCCAACCGCCAGCTTCTTCGTGATGAACCGGCAAGCTAGAGCCAAATCTTTCACCATTTTCACCCCAACATTGTGCTTCCTATAAGCAATGGGCTCAGGAAATTCGTGAATAGGACGGAGAAGTGAAACGTCCGCCCACAAGTAATCCCGAGAACGAGGAATAAAAATCACGAGATAATTTTTCTCGTCATGAGTTGGCTTTGCTTTTACAATTGATAAAGGCCAGTCTGCCCTCACACATTTAATCCCCACCTGCCACTTCCCGCTGCACTATACTTGGATAAACAGGGAGATAAAAACAGTAAATAAATTTATACATGCGAATTGTAGACAAGTGTAATTTACCCAGATTTGACCATCTTAGTGACAAAAAAAAAAAAGACTTTCACAGAATTTTAAACAAAGTAAACCCACATAATATGCAAAAACTCATTTTCCGTTTTCCTAAGGATATACGTAAGCCATTAGACCACCTTCCACGCCCTTTCGATCAATATATTAAGGTAGCATTGATCCATTGTTTTAAAAAGCAACCAAATTGAGTAAGGCCTAGTTTGTTTTCTCTAATAAATAAAAGGTCCAATTTTTTCGAGGCGAAACACTACAAGTTATCAAACATTTATGTATGCACCATTAAAACAGTCGCAATACCATAATTAGGATCACTAGAATTCAAAGCAATACAATTTTACGCATACCAAGACCCAAACTGCAACTTCATCATGTTCCAACCATCTGGTTTCTCCATCCTTGTTATCACTAACGAGTCCAGTGTCATCTGTATCTAGAATAACGTGAGTGGTCTCAGGGGCCAAAAGACTTTCAGTGGGGAAATCATATCCAATCAAGTTCTCATCCTTGGAATCATGAGAATCCGGAGAATATTTTTGTCCTTCCACCTCAATGTCTGAAAATGAAGCTCCAAGACCTTGGCCCTCAGTGTTGGGCAAGATGTTAGTATCTGATTCCTGAACTTGCACATTGTGTTCAAGACCATTTGCTTCTTCGGTAAACAAGAACGCTTTTCCTGAGCCTTGCTGCGGGCAATCACTTTCCCCAACATGATGCAGGGTTGAACAAGGAAGCACTTCCATAATTGCAAGTTAAAATTCTGTAACGCAATATATTCTATGTCATATAAATACGTAAATCGGAATCAAACATATTGTTTGACTAAAGGATGATATTCAACATTTAGAAAAACACTAAATTTTTAGTCGCTCTTAGACTTTATGACCCCCTGTCCCATCAAAAAAAGAATCAACCGATTAGACATGCTCTTTATTTGTAACATATAGGGTCTTGCTTTCATTTTTGTTCTTGCGCTTTTTGCTGTCTGAAAGTCGTTTACACTACGATATCATGGAATCTTTACCAGATTCAGTAAAAGCTATTGACAAAACAAAAAAGTCTAACTCGAAACAAAAGATAACAAGTTAATATAAATTACCAATTCAAGCCAACAAGAACAGTACTAAAGTAAATGAGATAGCGAATGTTTGTACATGTTTTGGGATGAAATGGTCAGAGGGAGAATATTCTCCTCATCCTACTATCTTGATCATCTTTCAGCACATCTTCTCAGCTCCATTTTTATGCCAGTGATCCTTACAACAAACATATATTTTAGAAATGGAGAATTGGCAAATTAGACCATCATCGCCTTCTGGAACTTGATTAATTTGTTAACTTCTTCTTTAGCAAAATTAATTAGTAAAACGTAAGTACCAGTATATTTGTTAAACTAAAAAATCACTATTCTGAGTCTATTCCCTAACATCAAACCTGACCATACGGTTACCTAAAGTTAAACCTCACCCAAATCTTCATATCATCAGACCAAAGCTATTTTAACCCACTCTCAAATTTAACCCTATCTCTTACCACCATTGTTAGAGTCTCCTCCACAACCACCATGCAACGGTCCAAATCAGTGAACGCCCAACTCAACCACTTCATCGCCAACAAACTGACACATCAACAACCGCCACATCCAGCACCTAGGGATGGAAAATGGAGGAAGCTAAAATGGAATTTTAACATGATCAAGGGGTCCATTTGTAATGTGTAAACTTTTTTAATGTTAAATCATTAAAAAAATTCTGGCAAGTTTCGCCAAGTCTTAGATTGGACTAAGTCAACACGCAACTATCCACTGGTGGTCTGTTGTATTCCATCTCCTACCGAACAGTACTCTCTGCTTCCTTCTACTACCAGCGGGCTAACCCAGATGGATGAAGATTAGAAAATAGAAATTGCTGAACTTGTCTTAGAGTCTAATGTCGTGGCAGATTCATGAGCTCGAGCATGGGAGGAAAGCGAGAAAAAACAATCACAACATGATGTATTCACATATAAAAATGATACTTATGTCTAGATGTTCAAGTAAGAATAAAAAGAAGCCATTTTTGTCATTTTATTTTAAAAAATTAAAATTCATCTTGAAATCAATAAAATAATCATTTTTTATAGGATTGAGTAGTTGAAAAATCAAAATTTTTAACAGGTTTCTAAAATCTAAATTTTTTCGGGATTTATGTCTCTTGTCCAATAATTGTCTCTGGCTTGAATAAATAATAGAATAGCCCCCAAAAAATAAAATTCAGCATGTTACATACTAGGATCAAGTTACAGAAAAAATAATCAGACAACTCTGCTACAATAAACACTAGCAACAATTGCACATAAGGAACAACAAAAATCATATCAGCATATGTCTACAAATTGGCAGAACAAAGAGGGACCCATTCATAGAACATATGAACCTGGCCGCAACCGAAAATCCTAGGTTCGTTACAGTGTATATGTCTACGTACAATATACATGTGTGCCGGTATGTCCATGTACCCATAACACATGTGCATGCTAAACAACTGAACATGCGTTGCGTGCCAAATTGCAGCTTTATTAGTGAAAGACACTCAAAAATGGAAAATTAAATAGAATATCAATTTGTATTCCAACAATAAAAAAATATTTAATTAAATCTGACTGTGGAGCTAAGAACAGATACACAGAACAAAGAAAATCACGAGTATATGTGGCCAAAAGTGTGTAAAATTGAAGCTCAATTAGTTTCACCATATGTGTGCAATTAAAAACTTATTTCCATAATTTTTTATTATTAAAATCTATTTATGTGGTCCAGAAATTAACTCCATGGTTATGCCAAATATGAAGTACTAAGAGGCGGGTAGGTCTTTTGGGTAGTTATAACATAGGAAAGAACATCTAATGCCATATTTGGTATTACCATGGGAGTCAAATTCTACACCACATAAATAAAATCTAACCCATAATTTATTATTATTAAATTTTATTTATGTGGTTCAGAATTTGGCACCCAAGTTTACATCAAATATAAAATATTAAAGTCTTCTTTCCCGATGTAGCACTACTCAATTAGTTTCACACACAAAAGATGCCAAAATTTGTAGCCAAAATATAATTTGCCAAAATACAAGACTATCCATTTCGTAACCCCTACAGACTATCAATGGAACTACCAAAAAAACACAACAAAATGTCAAAACACTATATTATCTCAATCTAGGCCAATTTAATGAAAAACTCAAATGAAAAGAATTTCCAAGACGAGGGTTTTGAGGTGGGTCCGATCCAAAAGTTACCGATCAATGACCTATGTACAAGATTATAAAGATCACAAGAACCATTAAATGAATTAAGAATTTAAATGAATTAGGATTTTAATGATTTTATAAATCTTTGAACAAATTGTCATGTGCTTGTCCTATTTGGGAATATTTATTTCAATGTAAGGGAGCTAGGTTACGATATATACATACAGAGGGCACACATGTGCATATACACGCATGATATACAAAAAAATAATAATAATAACAAAATAAAACTATCAGGGCTAAAAAAATTACAGAGAGGGGTTAATGTTAAATGTACCTTTCTATCAGTTGTAGATCAATTATTTGGTCATGGGCATTGTTGGTGACAAATGATTTGTGGGTGTATTTACTTTTTATATTTTTCTCTCACTATATAAGCCCTAGTAATATATGGTGCGATATGTATCGTGACTAACTTTTTTTTTGGGGGTGTGAGTGTGACCAAAACAATTGAAGATAGATAAACAGAGATAAGGAGTTATAAAGATATTGGTCGGCTAAAAATGGAAAAAAAAACGAAACCTATGCTATGGGTTGTGATGTGCATCAGAAGAGGTGTGTTTCTAAGTTAAGGGGAACTTGTTAGATCTATAACGCTGTGTTTTCTAAAATTTGGGGATTTTATTTTCTTTAAGAGTTTATTATAGTAATGGTCTCCGCAGTTTTAATGGAAGTTCTATTTGATCTATAATTTTTTGTAACAGTGTGGGTCTTCAAATTTGAAAAATTAATGGATTTAATGCTTATTAAAAACGAAAACACATTTTAAATAAAATAAATATTATATTAATTGTCCATTTTTTATTTTTTTGGAGTATATTAGTCTTTATATATATATATATATATATATACTTATATTGGTATATTTTCATACTATGACCTAGATAACGATATAGAAATTAGGAGAATACTATGAAAAGGATCAAACCTATCATCTACTTCAACATTTTCAAAATTTGGGAACTATTAATATTTACAATTGAAACTATGGGGTCAAAATAGAACTTTGGTCCAAACTAAGGGGGCCATTAGTATAATTTATCCTTTTCTTTATAGTATTGACTATGAACTTTGAAAAAGTTGATTTATGCGTTACAAATTATAATAAATTAACTCCCAAGATGAAAAGGAAAAGGAAATGAGATGTCTTACAGTGAAATTTTCTCTGAAACAATTTGGGGTGTAAAAAAATTGTATGGAACCGAAAATCAAACTGAACCAAACC
>MKEJ01099590.1:0-19499 GCA_001753735.1 Embelia ribes | reverse complement strand
CATATGGGTGTTGTCGTGTCTGAGGATATTACAATGTAGCAGGAGTTTCTGTTTCATGTATTTTAGTGTTTAATTTTGGTTTTGGACACAATTTATTTTTTGTGTGTATTTGGGTATTTCTTTGATCAAATTTATTATTTTTCAGTTCAATACACTCTAAATTTTTTTTTATGTAAAGTTTGATCTCACTAATGTAAGAAGGACCAATTGGGAATAGATATGTAGAGATCACATTACATGTAATTTCCATACTATACATCCGTAATTGATCTATGTCCTTTGGTGTTATTTGTATACGTGACCATTGATGGATTTAGTTACGTTAAATGTAACGAAAACTGCTTTGACCCTACATTGATGTAGCTAATGGATAAGATTGTTTTGGATATATCCTAAGATTATGTTAGCAAGTTATGAGCTTATTTTGGTTGAACACATTTGCAAGGTTACATATATGGCCCAACAGGAGATTGTTGGAATATTTCAACAATTATGGGGTCACATATGTAAATATTAAATATGTTGTGCTACCAATATAATTAAGCCTAACTAAAGTGGTATAATTTAGATTAAGTATTTGGTTTAAGGGTATAATTGTTATGAATTTAACATATAGATACTTAAGTGATATTTCTAATTCAACGAGGGGTAGAATAAAAAATATCTAACCCTAATATTTGATCTAGTACAAATATTAGGGTTATGGTCTCAACTCATACAATACAAAAAAGAGAACCATAGTTTTACCTCTTATTCTCTACATCCCCATCTGTATCGGGTTGGAAGACTTAACTTATTTGAAGACATTCGGCAATGAATTAAAGTAAGCTTCCGCTATTAATCTCTTTATATCTCTTGAATTAAGTATATAATATAGAGATTTGTCTATAATATATGATTTTGGTCTTAATTAATATATTTATGATTATTATGAATTAATTAGATCAAAAACATGATGAAGTTAGATGAATCCATACACGTATATTATAAAATATATCGTATATAAATTCTACACGGCTACGATAGAAAACAATCACGTTGTGGGATTGTTGCGTTCCATTTGGGTGATGAGGTGTTCTGTTTCTTTGAACCCCCAATTTCCGTGGTAGTTGATTTCTTTTCAGTCCTAACTTTAAGGCTTGTAGGTATTCAAAACTGCCTTTCGTTGATTGAACATACTAATGGAAGGTGCTCCGTTTGGATGATGAAAGATTATGGAGCCTCTAGCTCATGGATTAAACAAAAAGATGTCAATTTTATCCATATAGTAGATAGGGTGACAGGTTTATCGAAAAACGGTGCACTCCTAATTGAAATACAGAAGGGGTCTTTATTCTTTTGATCCCGAAGCTACAAAAGCTAAAAAGCTAAATTTTCTGGATGAAAAAGGTCTTTTACTGTCGAAGTTACTTAAAGAGGGTCAAGCAGAAGGGCATTACTCGGGGCAACATGTCTACAATAATGATCTTGAAGCTGCGCCAAAAGAACTCGTAGCGCGAAGTGAGACAGGGCATCGCTTTGAGTACGCATTGCATGGTGAGAGTTACACGGAAAATCTGGTGTTACTTGGAAAGAACAAGCTCTGCAGAATTGGCCAAATACGAGAGCCACGGACAAGTATCAAAAAGGGTTAGCCGAAGAAAACAAGAGCCGTTATTCACTCGCTCTTTGATCCTATAATAAAATTTTGCGGCTTTGCATGTTTTTCAAAGTCTATATGCACCGTATATTGCTGCAGATATTTTTTATTCTTTTAAGCTGTTAATGATAACCGAACCTATCAATTTGTATTTGTTCATGCCCTGCTTCAAATAAAATGCATGTGTTCTTGAAAAAACAAAAGGACCATGTTTGTCACTTTTAACAACGCCTGGGTACCGATAGTGATTCCATCCAAACTATGTACTTAATAGATTTCCGGTCAAAACTTCAGGGACCACTAATTTTCAAATAGCAGACCTTAAACGACGTCGTCTCATTTCCACACACCAGATATTCCCCCCCTCTCTCTCTCTCTCGCTCTCTCTCTTTCTGTATCTGTCTGTGCATTTCTCTCCCGATTTAGCCCTAAATTCCTCAACCCATGTGTACACCACCATCTGTATCCGGCCCTTGAATTTCACCGCCATTTATGTCCACGTCATCGATTGATCTCCATCTTCGACTCGATCATTGAGGTAGGGTTTGATTGGGGGAGCTTCTTCACATGGCAGAGTCTTCGAGGTCTCGAGTCACTATCACTTTGGGCCGTACTGGTCAGGTACTCTCTCTCTCTCCCTCTCTCTCTCGATCGAGAAAACCAAACTAACAATGCCAGACCCAATCCCGAGGATAATTCCCCTACTGTCGTCTCTTCTCCGTCACTAACTTAAACCCCCCTTCTCTCTACCATGCCTAATCCATTCAACCTAGCAAAGATCTCCGCCTCAAACCCTAAGGTGTGGATCGTGATCGGCGTCGGAGTCGCCGGAATTGTCATCCTCGCCGAGACCCGCCGCCGGAGACTCAGGGCGGCGCAATCGGAAAGAGAACACTTCGGAGCCTTCGTCGAGCGCTTCGAGCTCCTCCCGTTCCCTCAGCCGCCACCACCCGCCGCCCGGCTGCCCCTCTCCGGGCTAACCTTTGCCATCAAGGATATGTACGCATTTCCCCCGTGTTATTTATATATATATATATATGTGTGTGTGTGTGTGTGTACATTTACATACATATTACCCTTCCCAACCCCACATTGCGGTTGATATATATGAAATAATTATTATCTGTAAGTGCTTTCGCGTTGGTGTTTCTGTATATAAATATCTTAGTGAATTAGTTTTGTTCATTTATTGACTTGTTTGGAAAAAGAACATGTTTTTAATTTTACTTCTACTTATGGGCAAGTTTGGTTGCACGTTTCAAGGTCGCTCTCTCTTTTTTTTTTTTTAAGTTGATTGCTACTTAGCTTTTAAGCTGGGTTTATTATTATTATTATGATTTGGGCTGGACATGCTTGAACTTTTCTAGAATTTTCTAGCTTTTCTCTTACTTTGAGAGAGCTAGTTCTTTAGCTTTAAGGTTCTGTTTGGTGTCTCTTCATAAAAAGTCATACACTCAAGTGCAACATTTTCTTTTTCGGCTTATTTTCCTATGAGAAATCCATGAACCAAGCGCAGCGTAAAGGTGGCGATAAGAGAATTTGCACCAACCTTTCTCATTTCATTTTAAATCTGACTTTATAGGAAGCCACTTCTCTTACAAAATAGGAATTGTCCATTTTAAGACTTTTAGTTTTTGAACAAACTTTCTTACATATAAAAATATTAAAAGTATTGCATGAATACATTGGTGTATTTTTGTTATATTTGGCAGGAAAAAACATTTTTCCAGTGGAGAAACCATGAATAGTGATTTTTTCAGTAGAGAAAGTCACTATTGCACATCTAGAAAGTTTTTTGGAAATAGAATGACTGCTTTGGACAATTTTTGGCCACTTTTCTCATTTACTTTCTCAAATGAGAAAGGGAAAACTTCTCTAGAAATGCTGCTGTGAATGCTCTTACAAACAAACCTTGAAAAATTATGCTTGTTTATGCTTTCTGAAGTGGGAAATTCTTGATCCATTTTTTATTCTGAAAAATATACTTTTCACCTATTATACACTTTATAACCTCAAAAAATGTATTTCTTTACATTTATAATAAGTATCAGTAGTATAGTGTATACTAAAAGTACACTTTTCACCCTCGTAAAAAACGTGTACTTGTATACATATAAAATGAAACAAATTGAGCCCAATTATGCAGGTGTTACTTTATATATCATGTAAGTGTTAACTATTATGGGTTGTGGATCTAGTTTATTACAAAAGCATTTGTTCAGTTTATGTTTAAATGTTTAGGCTGTGTTTGGTTTTTGACTATTGGTTGCGGTGTGTGTAGTTTTGATGTGAAAGGTTATGTGACTGGGTTCGGGAGCCCCTATTGGAAGAAGGCACACGAGGCTGCTACGAAGACTGCGGTGGTAGTTACGGTTCTGTTGAAGAATGGGGCTACTTGTGTTGGCAAGACTGTTATGGATGAACTGGCCTTTGGGTATGCTCTCTCTCTCTGCTCCGCTGAGTTCAGTTTAAAAGGGAATTACTTGGTATCTCTTAAGCATTCAAGGGATTATATACGTTAGATCACTTTCTATTCATTTTATAAATGGTCACTTTTTCCCCTAGAGTTACAAGATCTGTTATTCCATGAATCTGTCAAAATTTGTTTTGATTATAAAAATAAAAAATAAAAAAAAAAGAAACTATGTCAACTTTGTAATCAAGAAATTTCACTGAATTAATCATCTTTCTTCACATTCGAGTAAGGAGTACTGTTCGGTTGTAGTTCATGGGAATATTTTTTGGTGGTTATTTCAGGATAACAGGAGAAAATCTTCACTATGGTACTCCGAGTAATCCACAAATGCCAATGCATATACCTGGGGGATCATCCAGTGGGTCAGCTGTGGCGGTTGCATCTGAAAATGTTGACTTCGCTCTTGGTATGATCTTTTGGTGTCAAGTTACTGATATTGCACTCTTGCATTGCTGTCTCCTCACATCGAATTGACATATTTTTCACTAGGGAAGCATATTGATGTAATTCTGTTCTTTTGGTGATTGTCATTCTTGTGCGTTTAGCCTAGTTCTTCTATTATCTCTATTATTGAGTAGTACTTCACTTTCTTGTGGAAATAGTCCATGAGCTCCTCTTTCTGATGAGGAGTATAATGTTGCATATCTGCAACGCAGACCTCTAAATTTGGTCCTTTCTCTATTATTACCTTTTCTGGTAGACGTTGAGGCCTTTATTGTTTTATTCTCACTGTTAACTATATCCAACCTTCATAATGGCATTTAATGAATGGTGTGTACAATGATTTAGGTACCGACACAATTGGATGTGTGAGAATACCGGCATCATTTTGTGGCATCCTTGGATACCGCCCTTCTCATGGGGCTGCGAGTGCAACTGGGGTTCTTCCGAATTCTCAAAGTTTGGACACCGTTGGTATGTATTTGTGGCCTTTATATAGATTTCCCCTCTTTTGATGCTAAAATTTTGACGGTTGCTGTATTTCATTCTTGTTAGCTTGCGATCTATGCGATATAGTTAATGTTTCTACAAATGAACTCTTTAAGAGAGATTGATGTCTACGTATATTAGAATTTGTAGTTAACCTCCTTGAGATATCTCCTAATTGTTGTTTGTTAAATTTGTAGATGTATACATGATAGTTGCCTGTTCAGGGTTTCAATTTTGATCAAGTGCTAACATGCTTACTATACTTCACCTGTTGGGTGGTGCTTTACTTGTAGATTGATGATGTCAACAATTATAATACTTTCAGGACTTTTTGCTCGTGATCCATCTATTTTGCATCGTGTTGGGCACATTCTACTTCAATTGAATCTGGTGGCTCCTAGAAGAACAAGGCGCTTTATCGTAGCAGATGATCTTTTCCAGCTTTCTAAAGTTCCCAAGCACAAGACCGTTCATGTAGTGAGCAGAGTAACTGAAACATTATTGGGATGTATGTTCTGGATTTCATGATATTTCATTTACTTTATATACATGTTAATTTATTATATTTGTCCAGAAGCTTTATATTTATCCTTGTGGTTTTTATTTTTGGAATTGGATTCCCTGACTTTGCAGATCAGCTATCCAAACACATGAATTTTGGTGAGTACATCACTTTGAACGTCCCCAGTCTGAAAGGCTTCTGTCAAGATTGCACAAGCCTGCAAAATGGGATAACAACTCTTAAAGCTCTCTCTTCTGTGATGTTTTTACTATACAGGTATGAGCATGCTTAATAATAGTAACCATAAGCTTGCCTTGCACAATTGTAAACATTTCTCCACTTGTGCACATTGCACATACCCGGAGGGGTGCATTGGTACTTTGGGAGGAGAGAGAGATTTGCGTGTATTTATATATGCTGGTTGTGAGAGAGAGAGTTATTTATTTATTTATTTTTGTGTTTTTTTTTGGGGGGGGAGGGGGTTGGAATTGTGGTTTTTAGAATGTGAGATTATGTATTGTTTCTTTTGGTATTATTCATTTCTGGGTTCTAAAGTGTGATGTGAGTAGTAGTTTTTTGGCTGGGAAACTATAACATTTTTTATATTTGTTGCTCACGAATGACACTAAAAGGGTCGGCGCTTCGACTGAAAATAGGGAGGAATATGAAAGTGCGGGTAGTTAATCAAGAAATGCAGACTAGATTCTTCTGTTCTTTCCTTTTGGGGGGTCTGTCCAAGTGACTGTTTTGAGCAGTTGTTTGACCACTGTAATTGAGTCTGCTTCCTGTAGTTCTCTGAAAATAGGTGAACTGCTGGTTATGTCATATCAAATATTATACTAAATAGTGTTGTTAAAGGCTCTAGGCGCCTTCCGGTTCTAGGACCCTTCGTCGCCTTGGACGTCTGGGCTCTTTCCTGGGTGCTCACCTTAGTGAGGTGAGGCGCTAAAAATAATAGTATATGGTTCCTTTCTTTGATGGCTGAATACCTTCATATTGATCTCAAATAAATATTTACATCTCTGTTCTCCTCTCATCTTGATTTATTGACAAAATCAAAGTTTTTTTTTTTAATTTCATAAAAATATTTCAAATATGTAATGTATTTCTAAAAAAGGTTGTGTCTAGCGTGTTAAGTAGAAAAGGCGGGCGATTCAAGCGCCTAAAGCACTAGCGCTTGGGTAATGCCTTTTTAATGATGCTTCACCTGGAGGCTCCTAAGGCACCCAAGCCTCACCTCTCCTCGCCTCGCCTTGCCTTGCCTTGCCTTGCCTTGCCTTGCCTCCCAGGCAAGCGTTAGGAGTGCCTTTAACAACGCTGATACTAAACTTACTATCTAACTTGATCAAGAACGTTTCTCCAAATACATTGACTCACAATTTCTGTCAAATTCTCATTTCTGTTGCTTAGCAAACCGTACAGTGTGTGCTCCCTGACCCGTCTCCTAGTTTTTCACAGCAGTGAACTGCAAATTGACATTTTATTGAGACAATGTTCTTACTCTGACTAGCATCCTTATTCCCTCAACTGCTGCTTAGATATGAGTTCAAGATGAACCATGAAGAATGGGTTAAATCAGCAAAACCCAAATTTGGGCCTGATGTCTCTGACCGTATTCATGCAGCAATAACAGCTGAATATGAGAACATCAAAATTTTGTATAAAGTCAGAACTGAAATGCGAGCAGCTCTCCATCGTCTCTTGAAGGTATCCTGAACTATTTATTCTTGCAGTTCATGAGCTTGTAATAAATTTTCAAAAATTTTGCTTCTGCTTTTGGTTTTATTCACCTATTTTTTGTTTTTTCTAGGATGATGGTATACTTGTAATCCCGACAGTTGCTGATCCTCCATTGAGACTCAAGTCAAAGAAAAGAGACTCTGCTGAGTTCCACGATAGAGCATTTGCCCTACAGAGCATAGCAAGTATGTCGGGATGCTGTCAGGTAACATCAGAGAACTCCCTTTTATCATTTTTTTTTTTGATTCTTTAATTTTTTATTTTGATCATATCTTTTATTGTCTCATTTACCAGTTAATTTGTGGAAATTATGTTCAATTCAACATTGCAGGTTACTGTTCCGCTAGGCAAACATGATGATTGTCCTATTTCTGTCTCTCTCATAGCTTGTCATGGAGCTGATAAATTTCTTCTCGATACTGTTCTGGACGCGTATTCCTCTTTTCAAGAGCAAGGTAACCTTGCTTCCAATTCGTCGCCATTGCCAGATATGAATGGTACCATGGATGCTGCTGAACTGTTAAAAGAAAAGGTGTGTTCTTACATTTATTTTGTTGCTAGTTTTTTCTCTGAGTTCATTTTAAACTAATTGACTTAATACCAAATCCTGGTATCTTTGTTTTGGGACATTTACGGAAACGTTTAAAATACTTTGATTTCCTTAAACCTTGAGAAGCTGACTAAATATGCTTGCAAACTTTCTTTCTGACTATTTGATTGCAGGGAAATGCAGCATATAAGGGTAAACAGTGGAATAAGGCTGTGAGTTACTACACTGAAGCTATCAAACTGAACGAGGTGAATGCGACCTACTATTGCAATCGAGCTGTTTCTTATTTACAACTAGGATGGTACGCTATCTTTTTTCTTATATGCTGTTTGTCTCTTCGTTGCTTTGCATCTGAAAGCTTTATCTGTCACATTGCTTTGCTGCAGTTTTCTTGAAGCCGAAGAGGATTGTAATAAAGCAATATCACTTGATAAGCAGGTGGGGACCGGTTAAGCTTGTTAACTATTTTTCAAGTTCAACGTTGATGACTTGAAATTGATTAGGAGCTTGCAGAACAGATGAACTATGTGCATTTTCTCGACAGCTAACAAGTTATTCATTTGCTTCTCTGAATTGTTAATGACCTAGTATGTTACGCAATTCAGATTCATCTTATTTATTTGTAACGATTTCTCAATTTCCATATGCAGAATGTGAAGGCATATTTGAGACGAGGAGCAGCTAGGGAATCACGCATGTCTTATAAAGAGGCCCTTCTAGGTGAGAATTCTAGTGTCCTGAGTAATTCATTTTGTCTCAACCGTTTTACAAGAGAACAGTGTCCCCTCTTTATTCAGTAAACAGAAAAATGGATATGTAAAATTCGATATCAGAATCTGTTAGCATTTGACAACATATATCTTCTTTAAGGGAGACATTATGTTGCTGGATTTATGTTTTTCGTTTTCCTTCTGGAAAAATTTGCAACATTGATAAAGTTACTTGTCCTTGTGGACTTCTGCCTTTAGGGATAAGTTGTGTTAGGCGTAGATATGGAATCCATTAAAGTGAACCACATTTTTTTTCCGAACCCTGAAGTGAACGTGTGTAAATTATTTGTAGTTACACTTAGTTACAACTCGAGCAAGAATGCACGTGTTTCTTCCGCACCAAATTTGTACGACTATCGGTGGTTAAAGAAAAATGTAAATAATCTGCTTTTTCTCTTATTTTCTCATAGTCTAGTAGTATCTCTCTCATCATGCTCTCTCTTTATGCCTTCAGATTTCAAGCACGCTCTCGTTCTAGAGCCACAAAACAAGGTTGCTGGCCTTGCCGAGAAGAGGCTGAGGAAACTTGTAAATTGATCGGCACAATTTCATTCTCCTGGTCCTCTATCCATCCAAGTTGATAAAAACAATATATATATATATTATTTTTTTTTTTTCCAGCAGAAGGCTTGATAATATTATATTATTATTGTTAGCTTTCGGTTATCTCACTAACTCATATGATGCGAAGTAACGAACTAAGAATCCACACGTATCAGATGACAGATTACATACATCTTTGATCAATTGACAAAAGTTACAACAAAGTACTCAGGTTGGACTTGGCAATAAGTTAGAACTAATCGTGAGTCGCTCCAGACCAGCTCAAATTTAATTTTAACATAAATAAGCCTAACTCGTGTTTAATTTTGAACTCAATAATATTAGCAAGTCAAGCTCACACATTCATAGTTCGATTCATTAAGCTAGCGAACCGCTCGAAATAATTAAATACATAGTATTATAAATACATTTATATATCTACATATAATTAATATAATTAATAAAATTCACTATAAAATACATACTAATATGTCTAATTATAATTCAATTTACCTCTATAATTACTAACATCGCTATATCATCTTAAATATTTTTAATCTTTCCAAATTTAAAATTCACTTTCAAATAATCAAAATATCAATCACTTTCAAAATTAAACATATTTGCAAAATTTTATATAATAGTAAATAAAAAATCAATACATGGCTCAAAATGAGGTAAAGTTGGTTACGAATCAAATGCCTCATGAAATGTTTGAGCTCAGCCCGATAAAAGTTCAGCTCGAATGCTAAAGAGCTGAGCCGATCTCAAGCTAGAAGTTTTTCTCAACAAGCTGAGCTCGAGCACCCCAAAACTCACCTTGTGACCACTACTACTCAGGGGTACCAGTCACAACAGCAATTATTTCCAATTAAATGATCAGGTACAACAATACATAGGCAGTTTCAGAACATCTTCCATTACTAAACTGATACAGAGTATGCGACTCAATCTCATTGCTATTTGATCCTATCGCACCATATCATGTTTGATGATGTAAACCTACAAAATTGCAGTTGCAAGTCATGGCTCGTAAGTTTTAACAATGTGTATGCCTTGAGATCCTAAAGGACAATTTGTTCACCGAGTGGATAGCAGGACTGGCATGCTTGAAGTGCAATAATTTACATGCTCTCTGTGCTTATGTCAAACCACATGGATCTACAATGTGTCTTCTAATTCATCTGGTACATGCAACTTCTCAATCGCTGCCTGTTAAGAACAAAGAAATTACACATGCCAAAGAAGAGACAGGCAAAGTTGGAGATTATGAAAAGAACGCAAGGGAAGGTGGAAGCAAAACCAATTAACTACAACATAAATGCCGTGTAGTTTTAAAAAGGTAATGATAAATTATTGGGAAATGAAATGCTATTATTCTCTGACAAAACTAAGTACATGTTCAAATATTGCTCATGAGTGTCATAACTGTAGTTATACATGAAATATTTTTCAAGAGAAGCATATAGTTGGCACTAAACCTGCATAGGGGTGGGTAGACGCTACCCTGTCCCATCAGCTCTACTCAAGCCCGCCCCTAAGTCAAAGGCTCAGAAATATTCTTAAGCACAATTAAGACTTCCTGACAAGACCGAAATTCATGTGTAGTCCAACAGGACCTGTCCCAGTTCAATAGTTTACACAGAATCTAAACAAGCAATTACCATAAATCAATCATAATAAAAACTGAAGTTGTAGATTTTAGTCAGAATAGAATTTTTTTTATTCAATTAACAAGGTCATCTTTGTTCCAGGTTCGACATTATTAATCACGAAAAGAAAATTCAACAGTTTTAAGGTTTGACAATGTTAATCATGTATAGAAATATCACACTGCAGCATTGGCTTGAAATTCAAATATTTTACGCTATTTTTAGATTGAGACTAGTTGGTTTGAGCGGCATGGATGGTAGGAATTCCCATCGCCCTCCCAGCTGATTATAGAGGCATATAGTTCTTTCAAGGCTTCGTCCCTCTAAACTCGTATGTACTCCAATAGAGAGGAGCACATAGAAATTAGGCTTCGAGAACAAAAAAATTTCATATTTCAGTCTGTTTCTACCTGTCTCAAATGCCCATTAATCTTGAGCGACATGGAATTCATAACAGCACCTACAGGTGGCCACAAGTCAAGCTACTCGCAAGAAGCTTGAGCTCAACTAGATAATTGCTCGATACGAGTTCAACTCAAGCACCAAAACAAGTCGTGTTCGACTACATTTTTTACATTTAACTCGCGTTTGAATATCAAGATACTCATCTCATTATATATAGATATAAATAGACAGCCGAATGCATTAAGACCTCGCATTGCGAGGTCTGGAAGGGTCTGATATACGCAAACTTACCTTGTTTCTAGGGATCCAACGGAATGAATCCCGTGACCCACAAGTCGCAATGGAGGCGTGCATACAAACATATTTGTTCCATCACAATAGAAAAAAACGGATTTTCGAGATTGACTCGAGTTGAGTTCGAGTCTTCACATTTTCAACCGAGTCAGGTTCAAGATCAAACTTGGACTTAAACTCGAGTCGAACTCAAATCGAGTAGGTTCATCGAGTAGATTCGACCTCGAGTAAAACTTGGCTCAACTTAGTCTGTTGCCACCCCTGTAGCCACAAAACCAAAACAAAAGCAACAGGAGAATTACCTTAATGGTAGCAACATCTGTTGCAGGTGGTTTCAAATCCAGAGCCAATCCAAAATTAAGCATTGCCCTGTCATACATATTAGTTCTTTTGTAGATCTTCCCCATCAATGCATAAATGCTACTTTCACGGGGAGCATACTCTTTAAGCTCCTCTAGGACATTCAGAGCTTCATCAAACCTTTCCATGCTTACCAGTATATTAGCTTTCTGGTACATGGGCAAAGGATTCTTCTTGTCTGCTAAAATTGCCTTCTCTATCATCAGCAAAGCTTCATCATTTCTCTGTGAGATACAGAGCAACGTTAAGACAGAATTCCAATATATATGTGTGTATATATATATGTAGATAGAGAAAGAGAGAGAGAGATGTAGAAAAAATCGTCAAGCAGCACAGGCCCAACCTTCAGGGCATGGAATGCTGATCCAAGGTAAGACATTATAACAGAAGAACGTGGATTTATTTGGAAGGCTGTTTGAAAGTGATGTTCTGAGAAGTCAAACTTTTCTTGGCGGAGGTAGATCATACCAAGGCCATACCAAGCATTATAATGTCTTGCATCAATTTGAAGGGCACTCTGGTAGCTTTTAATACCATTTTCATAGTCCTCTAACGCCACATACCTGCAAAGAATGATATATCCCAAGGACAGCAGTTAAATGGTGATGTGAAAACAAAAGCCTAGGAATAAGCCTCTGAATTCATTTTAGAGCCAGAAAGAAATAAAGCAACTCATACTCATGACCACAAAGAGTATGCGCATAAGCAAATTTTGACTTCAATTTCACAGCTCGTTGAAAATTTTTAAGGGCGGTTTCGTGATCTTTTTGTAAACTATAACAATTCCCCATAGCACACCTGCCAAATACATTAAAGGAAAGTGTAAGGACCATAACATTTTGTAAAACTGGAATAAGCATCTAAAACCAAATATATTTTCAGGAATAACACTCAAAATGAAAATGTCGGACATTTCCATCTATAATTCCAGAGAAAATCACGAGCTCTTGGATGTCCTGCATGCAATTGCCTTCGCTAGTTGATTTGAATATTTTTGCAAGTCTTCACAACCAAAATATCAGCTAAAAAAATAAATCTGGAAAGGAAAACTGTATATAGGAATGGCAATTGGTTCAAACCAAACCAAACCAATAACCAAGTAACCCAATCCAAATCCAAACCAAAATGACATTCAATCCAAACCCAACCCAACCCAACCCACCCCAAAATATTTTTAACCCAACCCAAAACCAATCCAAAATCAAAATAAGCCAAAAAATTATCCAAACTAACTCAACCCATTTCTATTTTCAATACAAAATACGTTTCTTTAATATATATATATATTTTTTTATCTTGATTTCTTTATACACTCAAATAGGTAATAATACAAATAGAAATACATACGAATTATATTTTTAAAATTTGAAAAATAAATTTATTTTTATTACTAAATTTAAATATGCAATAATATATGTAATGTAATTGCATAACAATGTAATGCTATATATATGTAATATAATTGCTTAAAATGGATTTTTGTAGCTAGAAAATATAGGGAGTTTTTTTTTTTTTTGAAATTTCTGCATGACATTAAATTAATAATCAAAAAACAAATTTTATAAAGAAAGTTAAAGCACGAACAATGACAAAGATCAATGTAAGATATGCTTTGACACTTTTGGGGCATCAAATTGGTCTCAAACCATAAAAAAATATTTTTAAGTTATATATAATATGGATTGGATTCAATTCAAGCCAAAAACCAAACCAATCCAATCCAAAGCAAAATCCAAATATTATATTTAGGATTGGATCCAAATCCAATCCAAATTTATTTTTAATCCAATCCTAAACCAACCCAAATATATTTGGTTTGGATTTATTTTATATTGAGAACTCTAAACCAATTCAATTGACATCCCTAACTATATAAATGGATAAATTCTACAATGGAAAGAAAAAAAAAGGCGGTCACAACATTGCATATGAAAACTTTACGCCGTTACCAAGATTGGGGAGCTAGGCGATCAGTTGCTATCATCTCCTGAGCAAGAAAACTTAACTTCATATCCTCCTTCAGAAGCTGCAAAACAGTTTCCGAAGTAATTTCAGTGAAGATTCATGTATTTAGAAGGATCAAACATTTTGCATGGAATACTGTAGCAGATAAAGCATGTAAAATTCCAAATTGGGTGCTATTTTTATGTACTTTGGTAAAAGTTCTGGCTGCTCAAACTAGCAGCAAAGTTACAGATCATGTAGATTAATACAACAATTAAGATTGTGAAAATAAATATTGCCAAGCCACCTTGCATTAGTTGGACGCTAGGACCGACTACTGGGCAAAGGGCATAATGAAACAAGACAGGGAAAAAACATAAAGGTAATTTGGTCATCATAACTAATTTTACTTTTATCTAATGAGTGCCTACTACGAACAAAAGCAGAAACTGAGAGAAGAAAACAACCAATATGGATGTTGCAGAAAAAGGATATAATTTAGAGCGAAGTGATTGATGTATCCAATGATTTAATTGACTCGAAATCAATCCCCGACCATGTAAACAAACTTACAAAGAGAACGGTAGAATAGATATCCATTCCTTCCAAACTGTAAGGAGATGCCAACCGGGCAAGGCTAAAAGTGCGATCAGCTTCAAGATAATCAACTAATTCAAAGTAAGCTTTCCCTACCTGCAGGAGAAAAACAACATTTACATGAAGGGTCAGAATACAAATCACCTGAGAAGGCTAACAGCATTGTAAATATAAAACAAATCTTTTCTTCTTTTGTTCCATATTTACTTACTTTTTATTATTAATAATAATAATCAAACTATATTGCAGTTCCTTTTTTTTTTTTTTTAAAAAAAACACGGAAATGAAGAATTTTGAGAACAAATATTGGACTAGGAAGAAAAAGGGGGGCGAAGCCTATCTCAGGACGTGTGATGCTCAAAAAATACTTTTTTTCTTATTTTATACTAAAATTTGGGTAATCTAGTCTTGAAAGTCATAATGGTTAGACAACCAAGTCTTACATTTCAAATGGAATGCCATGTCAGATCCGCCTGAAGTCTAAACCACCAGTTCATCTTTGTAGCAGCCATAGAAAGCATAACAGTATACTTTTAGAAGACTAAAGATAACAGATCAAATATTGGAATCACCTGGGAAAGCACCCATCCCGTGTTATAATGTTTCTGCGGAAGGTTTAGGTATGCATCCAGAGCTTCCTGTTCCACCAGAAACACAAAGTCAAACAACTATAAAGAGTATCCAGTCTAGATCCATGTTTCAGTTGCTTTTTCAAAGAAAATCAACTGGAAGTACCTGGCACTTATACATGCAGGAAAATCTGTAGCCTTCTCCGAAAATTCGTAAGAGAGAGAGTATTTCTGAAGCACCAGTTAAGACACTTGAATTACTAATGACATTCCCACTCATGGAAACAGCCGTTCCTTCTTGTTCTGAGGATCTATTATCACCCAAAGGAGATGAAGTTGAGGTGGTTACACTTGAGTGAGAATCATCACGAGGCTCTTGGCGAACACCTATACACATCAGCAATTGAATAGATTTTCATTCTGGTGCCAAGAGCAGTGTACTTGACATAAGAGAAAGAAATGTGATGCCAAATTAAACGGGTAAATCAAATCAGGAAAGTAAAAAACATAGTGAATACACTTTCATGAATAAGAGGTTCTGCTCCAAAACAATAGGATCACACCATGTGTCTCCAAGATAGTATATGACAAGTGGAAAACCTATTGAGAATCAAATCGACGTCAAGCACAGAAGGCTGAACCAAATTTCAACGCTTCACAATCAAAATTGCATGCAAAACATCATATGCTATGCCAATAGCAAAATCCTAAATGGGTCTAAAACTTGTGTCGATCTTATGTAAATTTGAGAATAGGAAAGAATTATGTCACAAACAAATCAACACTCGTATCTCCAAGGATCTCAAGTTCATAATCCTGTATCTCTAACTTAAATATACGAGTCAAACAACTAATTTGCTGCAGAGATAACAAAAGGCAAAAAAGTAAAGATAGTACACTATAATAAGACATTGACTTATTTATTACAACCCAAAGCTCAAGTTCAAATATCTACCAATATCCCAATCTCCGGTAACAATCATTTCTTATCCTCTAAACAAGCATCCATTTGCTCACATATTGCGGCTTGATAAGAAAACCATGTCCAAGAAAAGAACCAAAACATCAGGAGCGGGTGCTTTTCCTCTAAGATGTTAGAATTCAGAAACTAGAAAATCATGTTCACAAGGAAGAATCGAATTAACCAAGGACAATGATGGCATCTGCAATTGCACTAACAGTCTGTAGTGCATTTAGCCCCAAGGTCCTGCCAATGCAGCACCATACTGAGGGTGCCTTGCCAGACCACAGTGAGGCGCCAAGGCCTCCTTGCCAAGAGCACCTGGAGAACTCTACCACTCCAAAGCAAGACAGTAAACTCATTTTCTCAAACATTGCTAGTGTATGACAGGACAATAGACAATAATCAGAGGCTCCAAGTCATCCTCAAGTTTATGACTTACCAAGATGAGAATAAAAATCTCCATATTAAAGTTCGTCCCTTTGTTTTCCAATTCACCAAGTTCTCCATAGTCACATTGAGTTTTTGGACCCATGCATCAAACCAATAGGAAACTACACTCATATAAGCAGTAACTTCATTCTCCTTTCTGAGCTATCATCCCAACCAACCCCCGGCTAAATTCACAAGAGGACAAGTGGTTTCTACAAACAGGTCTAAGTTCCTTTTGCTTTTCAATAATATGTCAAAAAACAACAACTTGTTTTAGATATTAGGAAAATAAACATGAGGTCCATGACTTGGATATCTTGTGATTCAATGAACTACATGTTTGTTGTAAAATGTGATGTTGACGAGTTATGCATGCTTCAAACTTCACCAGCACTATCTCTTGACCATTTTCATGTAACCAGAAGAAGCACGTGGTGGTGTCTTTCTTAATATAGTCAGAAGACGTGGATGCATCTCATGGCTGTATTCACATTATGTTTTAATACACAGGAAAAGATTGCAAGAAGAGAAATAGCAACGTCTTTTGACAAAATTTACTTTTCCAACAAAATAAATGCGCACAACGAATGACAAACATATAAAAAACAATAAAAATGTTTGAATAAAAGGATAACAATGTTATTCAAATTATTTGCTACCAGCTAAAATATACACGAAAAATATAAGAAACCTAGGAGCAGCAGAAGATAGGGAGACATTCAGTGAAAAATCTATAAATAAAAAAACCAAAATACTATCAGAGCTTCGGTCGAAAATATAACTTCTACCTAATAGAATACTGGAAATCCAATAAAAATGCAACTTTTTATATCACATGTGACTAATAAATACTATTGCTATAGTACTTCAATTTCTTCTCATTCTTTCTTCCTATTTTCATAGCCTGTTCATATGTTATAGAAGAAAAGCAACACTTTAAGGGATCTTTATGTGCATGTCTTTCCGTTTTAAATTGCAATTTTTTCCAACATAAACTATGAATAGTTTTATTGTACCATAAAGATAAAATTACAACTAATGGAAACACATAACCTACAATAAAATATGTAAACTTTTAAAACCAAATCAGTTCAGAATAGAGTATTTACTTCCTGAATAGAAGAACGGTTGGTTCGTTTTTTATGTTTCAACTTGCAACACTCATCCCCATCATAGCAAAAAATGTCATGAACATCGCTATCATTTTATCATTGTTGCTGTAAGAAACTTTTGAAAATTTCAAAAATTTGGATACAAAGTAAATAAGCTACTTAAAAAATAACTATAATTAATTATACAAATAACATAACAAATTTGAAAAATCATGTGTAACATGCTCCTTATCGACCATGAAGATAGTTGTCACAGTGTCAACACCAAAATTCTATAGTTTTATGTGATGAATTTGTAACAATCTCATCTCTATAATTAATATATCTTTTTTCATGCATGCTAATAAAATATGTGTTTGCAGATAAACTACAACTTATTTTTAAAAGATTCAAGATAAAAATTCCTGAAAATAATTGTATGCATGTATGACTAACATATGGGCTACTCATCTTTATTTGAAAAACATTTTGGACTTTAATAGACAATTTCAAAATTAATTTATGACATTTTATTAGTGGAGTAAGTGGCCTTCAATTTAACAAATTACTTATTTAAACATTTTTTGGTCTTTATGTGGTTAATTTTTTGACTTATGAAGGGGTATTCTTGGGGAAAAAAGGAGGAAATCTTTCATGGGCTTCACACTTTTAGAGTAGAATTAGATATAGTGTACCAACAACAAATACCAAACTTTGAAAATCTCATTCACTAACAATCTACCTCCAAGTTGCCTCTAACGCATACCTATCTGGCCATGATCATAGAGATAAGTGTCTCGCTAGTATACAATTCAACACATCAATTGTGGGAAAGAATCTTAGATCCAACACAGCACAAGAAAAGCAAACATTAGATCCAATCAGTGTGTCACTCGAGCTGCATAAACAAACTATGTTCCTTGGATGCAAAATAATTCATCGTTTTGACCTTCAATTAAAAAAAGAATGCCAAGACAGTAGGTATATTGGTTCCACATAAGCAAAGATACGCACCAATAAACAATCTGCCACAGAGGAAGTAAACCTTTGTAACAAAGTGTAAAGATCCCACATCGATGGTGTAAGCTATTGGTGTGTTGTATATATGTCTTAGGCTCCTTTCCTTCAATAGCTAGCTTTTGGGGATGAGTTCTCCCAAGGTATGTTACAAGTGGTATCAGAGCCATACGCTACACCTTCAACATGTGTCTTATGAGGAGGTGACGTTGGCATTGCAGTGTTCGTCTGGGACTAGTTTACTAGTGCAAAGCCTACCCTTGAGGCGCAAAAGAGTGATGTTGGTAGAGCCGAGACTAAATAGAGTTGGTGCAAAACCGCCCATATGGCACAAAAGGGGTGACGTCGGTATTGCCAGGACTAGAAATTAATGCAAAGCCTATCTGCGTGGGCACAAATTGCGGAGCATGGTGGATTGTAAAGATCTCACATCAATGGTGTAAGCTATTGGTGTGTTGCATATGTGCCTTGGGCTCCCTTCCCTCAATAGCTAGCTTTTGGGGGTAAGTTCTCCTAAAGTATGTTACACAAAGGCCACAACATAGCCCAAAAATAATATCCACCAAACTTTCTACGAAAGACCAAAACGAAGACGAGAGCTATTCACAGATTCATAATGTCGTTGAAAGCTCTACTGAAGACACAGATGCAACAAAACAAAAAAGGGTAAATTATGATAACAAGAAACAGAAAAAATGTGTTGTCTTTCTCTTAAGTTGCTCTTAGAGACAGGAAGGAATTAACACTTTCCACTAAGGAAGAGCATGGTCAAAAGCGGTAAGCGCCCCCTAAGACTCCAAATTTCAAAACCTCTTATTGCATGAGACTCTAGAAGCTCTCCTGTGTGATGCAAGGCATTAAATTTGTTTTTGGTGGAATTGCATAATTTCCCAAAGAATTCTTATTCTTTAATACATTTAGGAGTATATGCTTTTGTTATGCATAGACTCCTTGAGAAGTATTTATGTATGGCATGATAATATTATTTATCAGAAAAATAACAAAAACCATAAAATTAAACCAAACG